>VYZW01019780.1:0-91262 GCA_013401315.1 Balaeniceps rex
GTCTGCAGACCCCAGCAGACCCCTCGCAGCCCTGGGGACACCCCTCTGTCCCCGGCTCCTCTTGCGGCAGCGATGCGATGGGCACTGCCTGGCCCCCGCGATGCCGTGTACCCAGCAGGCTGCTCCCAGGGAGAAACCGGGCTTAAAAACGAGTGGCAAACAGCGAGCAGGGGCCATTTTCCTCACAGCATTAGCGAGGCGTCCCACCAGGCTCTGTAACTTCCCGGGATGAGGCATAGACAATTTTTTTTCTCCTTTTCTTGCAAACTAAAGTTTATGATGGGTTTCCTACACCCCCCCGCCCGCAGAAGGCAGGGCTGCTCGGCACAGGTCTGATGGGTGGAAATGAAAGATGCTGTCTTGGCACACGTAGCCTTGCAGGCTGCCGTCTCCCCGGGGGAAACCGAGGACCATGGGACCGCTGTGCGAAGGACCCGCGCCGCGCTTTGCAGAGCTGCCGCCCGCTCCTCCCGCGGGCTCCTTGCTGGAGCTGGTTCAGTTATCCACTTCTGTCATTTTATCCCCAGCATCCTATATATCCCTAGTAAAAAAGAAGCAGGACCTAATCTATGCTTTTAGTAAACAAATTTAAAAATAAATTTAATTTTTTAGTGTATTTTCGACTGTGCTGCCCTCTTGTGTTAAATTTTAAAAGAAATATTATCATAAGGCGGTGGTAGGTAATAGCCAGTTGGTAAAAGCAGGTTTTTAAACAACTGGAGGATAAAATTCTTTACGTTCGCGCTGTCGATGCTTTTTCATCCATGCTCGAGCAAGAGAACGCAGCAGAAGCAGTGTTTAATGCAAAGCTGCTCAGGCTTGTCAGCGAACTTGGCATTTGTAAGTGGCTTTGGGAGGATTTGGTGCTGCAAAATTGGCCTCTGTACAGTTCTCATCCTTCTTTTTTCCCTCCTTTAGAAATCGTCCGAGCGATGACACATGTAATAAATCAAGGCATGGCGATGTACTGGGGAACGTCACGCTGGAGCGCTATGGAGATCATGGTAAAGTCGATTTTGGGGAAAGCGTTAACACTTGGTAATTCTGCTTCCAGGCTGCAGAGCCTGCCAAAAGCCACACTGGGAGCTGAACCACAAGCGTGTCTGGGCTGGGGATGTTCGCGTTTTACTCCTTCTGGCATATTTTCACCTAAAACAACTTTAAAACCTGTTCCAGAATGAGCCCGATGTTAGTTAGGAGAAGATGGACTGACCTAGCGGGTTGGGGGTTTGGGTGTCTTGGCTCGTTTAGTTGGGGTTTGTTTTATTTGGCTGACTTCAAGACTTTTGGTAAAGTGCCTGTTTGATGGCACTTGGCCACCGATGCCCCGTTTAAGACACGGCTCCGGGCAGCGGCTCCGTCACCCATGGGACCGTCGGAGCTGCTGCTGCGGTGGGAACGGGCCCCACGCAGGGGGGAAGCCCCCGTGAGTGGCACCGCTCTGCACGTGTCATGTCCAGAGGTGCAGATGGGAAATGTCCCTGCTCAGCTGCAGGGACCTCGTAACGGGCTTTACCTGAAAAACCCCAGATCGGGGAACCGGCGTCCTGACAGCTCATCCTTAACGCTCCGTCGGAAGGATTTGTTGTACCCAGAGAGGTGGGAGATGCCCCATCCCTGGAAACATTGCAGGTCAGGTTGGACGGGGCTGTGAGCAACCTGATCTGGTTAAAGATGTCCCTGCTCACTGCAGGGGTTGGACTGGATGGCCTCGAAAGGTCCCTTCCAACCCAAACTGTTCTACGACTCTAACAGACGCCAGGAGCATCCTACTGGTCCCTGCTTTTTGCAGCGGGGTCAAAACACGACAAACAAGCTCGGCACCAACCATCCCAGCTGGGAAGTCGTGCGGCTTGTTGCTGCGCTGGCGCCGGAGCAGCTTTGGGCTGGGGGAGGCAGAAGGCGGGTACGTGCCCTGCTGCGGCGGGCGCAGGGGCGGCGGGGAAGCGCGTGTGCAGGGATGGGGCCACCTTTCTGCCTCTGCACGGCGGCGTTGACGGGGATGTGCGTGGCCTGGCTAAGGGATAGCGAAACTTGAGTTCGTTGGCACCCGCACACTCGAGGAGCGATGGCTGGTAGGTTATGTCCCGCTGGATGCTTTTACTTAATGGAGTGTTTTGCCAACTGACTGCTCTCCTGCAGGAAGCCTACTCCGTAGCCAGGCAGTTTAACATGATACCACCCGTCTGTGAACAAGCCGAATACCACCTTTTCCAGAGAGAGAAAGTGGAGGTGCAGCTGCCGGAATTATATCATAAAATAGGTAAGGCTGAGCCCGCCGTGCCTTGCGGCTGCTCATTTGCAGAAGGAAATACAGAGCGGGCTGAGCTGGGGCTCTAGATGGGAGCAGCGCTCCCTGCCCTGGAGCAGAAGGGGACAGGCAAGCACCTATCTAACGACAGAAAAGAAAAACTGGCTTCCTGTGCCTCTGATAGAAACAGCGCTAAGTGCATATTTCTGATAGAAACAGTGCTAAGTCTTTGAGACTCGAGGCAGCGTGGGCGCGGGAGGTGCCTGGGCTGAGGGGCAGGAGTGCAGGTACTCTGCTGCAGCAGGAGCTGGGACGGGGCCGCAGGCTCTGGCAGTAAGGTTTTGGGTGAATAAGCTGGTCCGTGCCGTCAGCGGCATCGTCCTGGAAGACACCGACTGAACATCGCTGGCAGCAGCGATAGAAACAAGCAGCAATGTTTGTGTTTGTTTGTGTGTGGGGGGGGGTTTGGTTTTTTTTTAATTGAAAGTCCTATTTTTTGATACAACTCTGATTTCTCCCAGACCCCTAAAATCTCCTTCTCTGCTTTCTCCTTGCAGGGGTCGGAGCAATGACGTGGTCTCCTCTAGCCTGTGGGATCATCTCAGGGAAATACGGCAACGGGGTCCCTGAAAGCTCAAGGGCTGCACTAAAGGTATTTATTTTTTTGTTGCATGTTTGAGAAAAGTAGATGTGCTGCTTTTGTGAGGGCAGGAAAAGAGGAAAGGGAAAAGAGCTCCCTCGTGAGAAGGCTGGCCTGCGTGCTGCCGTATTGATAGATCAGCTCCGTTTCTCTGGCAACCACACTCCAAAGTGCGGGAGAATCTGGGTTATAAAGATGCTCCAGGTTCCCCACCGCAGCGAGGTGGTTGTGGGGGGCACACGACTGGAGCCAGGCTCTGCAGGGGCTCTGATGAAGGCTGCCGTTGCCACCCTTACGTTGCCCGGACGTTGTCAAGGAGAAGGCACAACCCCAGGGTTTCTGTTGTGCTTGATGCTCCCAGCTGACGTTAAACGATACAGCCGCCGTGACTTCAAAACCGCTTAACCACGCGCAGCGGGTAAACCCGACTCGGACGTTGTATTTCTGCCCACGGTTCCCCGAGCACCAGCCTGGCAGGCAGCGAGTGCGTGGCGGGGGAGCTCAGCCCCGCAGCACCACGCCGGGGAGCCCCGCAGGCAGGGCAGACCCCCCCCGGCGCCCCGTGGAACCCGTGGGTGCTCGGTGGTCCGGCCCCTTGCCGGGCAGGGCAGCAGCCCTCCCAAACAGGCTTAGCGTTGCGGTGTCACCACAGCGCTTGGTTTCTCCCACAATTATCCTGATTTTACTCTTACTGGGTGTTATGGGGTCTCCTCCCATATTGTGCCTGTGGCAGGCATATTATTTAATGGTTTGAAAAAGAGCAGAGCATCAAAATGTCACAGATTTGGGGAAAAAACCCAACCAAAAGGGTATTTGAGGCTCTGTATCAGCTGATGGGCAAAAGCCGACACCGCCTGACAAGTGCCAGCAGACTGACGTACATCCCCGGGCTGCTTTTGGCTCAGCTTGGTGCCTTTTAAAGGAAAGATGCAGTCTACACGGAGTTGCTTACACAGGGTAGCGTTTTCAAATGTGGTATTTCATTGCATCTGGGATTTTTTTCCAAAATAAAATATGTTATTAACATTTGGTACAAGCTAGCTAAGAAGGTAGCACTGCAGAGAGGGATGCAAATTAAATCGATGAGGGTGAAGTAGAATCAAGTTTCAAGTCTGGAGCTGGGAGAACTGAAATCTCAGCTTTAATTAATTTTGTAATCCTCAACAGTCATAGTAAAGCTTGAACAAGATCAGGTGTTCTCAATTTTTTTTTTTTTTTGGGGAGTGGGGTGTCAAAGTCTTCTCAAGTTGACAAATATTTCACTTTTTCCCACTCTGTGATGGGATCTGGTGGTCCAAAAATAAAACTCAGGAGGTTCCAGGTTCCAGACCGGGTCCTTCAGTTGCATAAAGCCAGGGAGATACAGACGTAGGCTCTCACAGGAGACATCCCGGTCCCGTTGTAATTGCTTCGGGCAGCAAAGCATTGCGTTATTCGGCCCCAGTTACCTCCTGGGTTGGATATGGCTTTTTAAGCGCTGTCAATGATTGCCTTAAACTTCCCACTGTGGAAGGTTAAAGCTAACAGGTCACTATGTGATTCGTCCCCAGTGCTACCAGTGGCTGAAAGAGAAGATCATCAGCGAGGAAGGCAGAAAGCAGCAGGTGAAGCTGAAAGACCTGTCGCCCATCGCCGAGCGCCTCGGGTGCACGCTGCCTCAGCTGGCCGTCGGTAGGTGACGGGACGGGGGACCACCGTCCTTGCGCCTTCGCCGTTGTCACGAGCGCGTCACCGAGCTCGCACCCCCGTCGTGCGAAGGGCAGCGCAGAATGTTTGTGCCTTATGGGTTGTTGAGAGGTGAGGGCAGGCGGAGCCGTGTACAAGCCCCTAAAGCCACAGGTCCTCTGTTAGTGCTCCCGTCGCTTGTCGAGGTGTCAGTGATGGTCAGGGAAACGGTAACGCAGGAAAAGATGTGTCGTCTTTCAAATAGGACAAAGGATGGCTTTGTCTTTGCCTGTATCTAGAGATCTAGTTATTATTTAAAACACTTAAATGATTATTTGCTATCGGGGTTATGGGACAAATGCCAGAAACATGGGAAGGCTGAAGATGGGCGATGCAGCACCTCATTAGGAGGAGGCTGATGCATTTCAAGGAGCACAGCAAAAGAACAAAACAAAACACGCTGCAGGATATTAAAATGCTTTTGAGGTAACCTGGTCCTTTAGCCTCACACAAAATAACATTCTTTTTTTGAGCACTGAAGTTAAAAATTACTTAAAATAAGATTGTTTCCAGCATCAACATCAGGCTTGGGCTGACAAGAGGGCTGGTGTATCTTGGCAATCCATGTGGGTCCAACCCCGACCTGCCTGTTTCTCTAAATGGTCCCTCCCCACGTGGAAGCCATCGGTTGTTTGGCGTGCTGTGCTGATGGACACAAGAGAATGCTACTTTTTAAAAAGAGAGGTTTTTTTTTTTAAAAAAAAAAATTTCTGTTAGAAAAATGATCCCCGGTTCAAATAGCCAAGAGGTGAATCCCTGTGATTTGTGATAGGGACAAACCAAACCCCACAATTAAGACAAGTGCTGGGCCAGGGGCAGGTGGGCTGCTGGAAGATCTGCTGTATGGTTTGCTGTCTGACCCGTGCATCATCTTCCTGGTAGTGCTGGAGGAGTAAAGTGAAGGTTGAGACAAATAATGTAGTCATTTTTCAAATTGAGACAGAAGCTCTGACAAACATTAGGATCTGGAGTAATGCTGTGTCATGCAACCCATGTTCCTGACCATCTTCTGACTTTATTCCCAGCATGGTGCCTGAGAAATGAGGGGGTGAGCTCCGTCCTTCTAGGATCTTCCAACCCAGAGCAGCTGATTGAGAACCTCGGAGCCATACAGGCAAGTGCAGGTGGTGGTGGCACCTCAACAGAGCTGGGGGCTTAGCTACGGCCCAGCTCCCTTTGGGGTAACACCAGCATACCTTGAGACTAGCACCCTCCTTCTCTTAATATAGTTTTAATACTTTGTATTTTGTTTCAGGCATCTTCCAGTTCTAGTAACGCACGTTAATTAGGCAAACCTACGGTGCGTCACCGTGACTTACCACCGTTTGTGGTAGTTACAGCCGTACCCAGCAACAAGAGGGTGGCATCGGCAGGTTTAGTGTGTCTGAAAAAGCAAGCGACCCGATTCCAGGACACGTTGTGATATATTCTGTGCCAAGTCTTCCACAGGGCACATGTCGCTTGCACCCACCTTAATTATTCTCCGTTGCTTTTCACAAGCTTCCTCTGATGTTCTTGCCACCAGCTCGCTTTCCGCTGCAGCCAAGTAATGTTGTGCATATAAAGCCTAGCAGCACTCCTGTGATTCTCTCATGGGGTAAAGATACTACAGTAGTTTTTCCTTCAAGGGAGAAAGGTATTAGGTGAATTTTTAAATATCTGTCACACAAAAAACCAGAGGAAACATTATTTGATAAAATCTAGATTTAAATTTGGAAAACCCCCTAATGCAGGCTTGATTAAAAATCCGTTTTCTTCTACCCCTAGGTCCTTCCGAAGATGACATCCCACGTTGTAAACGAAATAGATAATATTCTGGGAAATAAGCCCTACAGCAAGAAGGACTACAGATCATAACGCACTGCATGAATTACCTGGACTGCATGGTTTAAAAAGTGCTCTGTGCAGAAGTACAGCCCCGAGTTAATACCGGTCATGAGAATCATTCAGCAGCTTGCTGCTCGGTGTCTACTGTCACTGGATCCTTCGAGATGTGTGCTGATGCTACTACTCTGCAGTGAAATTTAAAAGCACAGTTGATCTCTCTTCTAACCAAGAATAATCTTGTATTTTCTTACCTTCGACTGAATTCATTAATTTTTACTTTACTCTTAGCACCTCATGCTTGTGCTGTGAAAAACACTTGTAAAGCAAAAAATAATTTATAACCTTCAGGTACTTGGTAATTAAAGGAGGATGTACAGATCTATTTTTTCAATGAAGAAAAGCCAGATACAACTTAAGGTTTTAATAAAACCACATTTGGGAAATCTCAACTATAAAGTTTCTTCAGGTTAACAGATAGAAGGGGCAAGCTCAAATTTTCCATTTTCTTTTTTATGCTGAATATATGCTTTAGATTTTGTTTGTAGTCGAATAAAGGATGTAAGACAGAGAATTAGCTAGAAATTAGATAGCTCAACTCCTAACTATACAATTATTTCAGCTGTGGAGTGCTCCTGGGAAGTATCTCTGAGTACAACCAGAAGAGCACAGTTAGAAAACCCAAATACGCATGTCAGGTTAATAAAAACAACGGCTGTTTGCAAAATTCTAATTCTACATAAACCTTAAACCAAGAAATCCATGAGCAAATATTGGGTTTTGCATCTGTAGAAACCTGTCTCTACTTCTGCCTGCTTGTAGACATAGCTATTGCAAATTTCAATATTCATGAGCTTTTAAGGGTATAGATACTTATATATAATACATAGCTGCTGAAAAATACCAGAAAAAATCAGGTACGTACTTTGGTGGAAGGTCACATTTGCTTTAACTTGTTCTGGAATCGGGCATAAGTAAATGCATCGTATTTTTAAGACACATTTTAAACAGGTGGGGGTTTTTGGTGAGCATTTCATCCCTCTGCAGGGGGTGATAGTAGGCACGTACGTGTTAATTTGCCCATCTCAAGAACCACATCATATTTTACCACGAGTTTGCTTTGTAAAACGCACCTATGAGTTCAGTAAGTATTTCTCACTCGTATGGAATCACGTACTTCGGGCACATACGTCCTAGCGGGTACAGCTCTGTACAGTATTTGTAGGACCTTGTATTCTAGTCCCCTTAACGTGAGGGTATCTGCAGGGCGTGCGCAGCGGTCAGCGGGCCACGTGAGCAGGTACCGATACTTGAGTTGTCTTCTCCTGTATTTAATCCGATGAGCTATGGTATGTGTAAATGAACTTAGCTGCTGTATATCCAGAAACGCAGTCTGACTTTGACTTCTGCTTGGACACAATAAAAGCATTTTGTGCACCGAATTTTATACTCAGAGACCTGTTACTAACAGCGAGACTGATTCGGAAACAGCAATGGTTTGCGTTGAAAATGGATATGTATCGTTCCAAATGGATATGTATTGTTCCACAGGGAAATGCTAATCTTCAGCTGTACCTCGTCAGGCAAGGGACAATGACCTTGGGCCAGAGGAGTGGGTACGGCCGGGGAGTGGAGGTCTGGTCTGTCTGCACATCTCGGAGAAGGTACTTCTAGAAGCTAGTCTCCTAGGGCAGGCATCAGTCCTATATAACATTTTGGCCTGAAATAAGCACAACGTGAATGTCCTCCTGGCAGTTCACTGAAATCCCGCTGCAGTTCAGTCACCAGCCTCTCCAAAATGACGCTGGGCTGGTCAGTCACAGCTAGCAGAGGTGGAGACCGCCACCGGAGCACTTCGCACCGCCCTGGTATAACTTTCACTGCTCCGGGCCGCGTTCCCTAACCTTGCAGTATTAGCTGTGAGAATTGACTCTTTAAGTATTTTAAAATCTGCTTCATGGGCAGCACAAAGGCTTTGACCATTATACAGTTAACAGCTTTATTATTTTAACGGTGTAATTATTTTCCCTGTAGCAGACTAGTCCCTTTTCTTACCTCTGGAGGTACAATTTAATGGTCTCTCTTCCCATGTATCTGAGAAGGGGAATCCAACAACATATTAAAAATATATTAATTTCCAACCTTTTTTTTTTTTAATTGAAAAGGAGATGGTGTTGTCCCTTAGAGCAAAAACTTAACAGTCAGCTTGCCTAATGCTCTGAGGGCAATGGGATGCTAAGCAGTGGCTTAGCTTTAGGCTAACCTTCAGCATTATACTGAAGAAACCACGTGCAGCTTGCAGTGGGGATTGCAAGGGGAAAAAAACAAAGAACCAACCTCAAAAGCTAACAAAAATCCAAGACAACAAGAAAACCCCAGCGCTTTTCTGTGTAGAAGTCCACAGAAAAGACGAGGCTTTCTGTAGCAAACAACCCAACCCACCCACTCGCTTTTGTTTCAGGCTGTCAGTGCCATGAAGTTCTCTCCAGAAAAATTCTGACACACGCTACGCTCCACGCCTCAGCAACTGTCAATACAAAAAACTAAGGTAAGATGAAAAGCTGTTAATAAAAGACTCGGCGAACTGACAGTAATAGCAGAAGAAAGCACTGCTTCAAATCACTTTTCTCTAGAGGGCAGGCTTCCTGGAAAATACGCCTGCCGCTTTCTAAAACACCCGATAGGTCAGTCTTCTCCCTAGCAATGCTGACAAGTAGAATGAATATAATAGTGCTGTCTGTTCACGTGTCTGAATTTAAGTACTGTGTACTTTTGGTAGGAGCCGAGCAAATCACCAGTGACCAGCAAAACAGCAACATTCAAGTCCTGCTGCTTACAGAGCAGTCGACTTGGCCTCATGTTTGATTCTGACCGTTTATAGACGTTTGTTAGAAATCTGGTTTACATGTGCTAAATACTTAGACTAAAATAACGTACAAATTATATCCTTTATAAAAAGTGATGGGCCAAGGAAACTAAAATTATGCAAGCAATATGGAAAGGCTCCTTTCAGTAGCGAATAAGCAGGCAGAAGCGATAAAGAAAAATCCACATATTTTGAGGGAAAACAATCAAGTTAATTTGAAGAGTGTTAAATAGCTGACCAGAAATGTAATTTCAGTGGCAGCTCTAAAGTGCACCACACCCACTGGGATTTTCATGATGTAAGCACATGAATAGCATTACCTTTACTGGGAAGCAAAGTAAAGGTAAATTACGCAGTGGAGAGTTGAGAGTGAAGACCCTCATCCAACCGCAATCCCCAAGGATGCTGAAGAGAGAAGTATTGTAATAGTCAGCAGGCACTGGACAGCAATTAGGTAATAGTTTTGTGAGACTGCCCTGGTTGCATTTGTCAGAAATAGAGACTTCACAAACTCGGCATGCTCTAAGGCAAGCCAGATATGCTGTCTCCTGCACTTCAGAATCTTCATTTCACTATATTTTACATAAATACGAATCTTATTGAAGTAAAGATTAGCAAAGTAATTGTTACATTAAATCTGATTATAAGCTTTTCCTTTCTTCCCTGTTTAGGATTCCAAGTCTGTACTGGCAAAATCTGTAACTTCTACAATATGATTCCATTAATAGTAGTAGAGTTTCCATTTAACGTAACAGCTGCTTCAGTAATAGCACAAAAAAAGCAAAAGGACGGTCATCAGACAAACCCATTATAAAAAGCCAGCTAAAGCATTTTTGTTAAGCTGTGCCAGGAAAACTGGCAGGGTTTTTTTTTTTTGGTATTTACAACTTTAGAGATTAATTTAAAAAAAAAAAAAAAAAGTCCATTCAAACCACTTCAGAAGTATTTTTCTAGGATGCACTGTTTAGGTTTTGTCCTGACTCCAAGTTACTTAAAAATAAGGAGTATTTCCAATGAAAACAATACATTTGCTGACTTGTAGAACACTCCTCTTTTCTGGAAGCAGAAAGAGTTGACAAACCGACACACACTGCTTGCCCATGAAAATACCCATTTTTTTTAAATTAAGAATGGAAATACAAGGAATTAAATGACAAAAAAAGCCTCCTTTTTATTAAAACTTTTCAAGTTACAATGATAAATGGTGGATTGTCACTTTTTATGATCAGTGAGTTTGACTCTCATACCAGTCACCAAACTCACAGGGGAATTCTGTTACAGGTTTTAAGTACAACCGTTTGCGCCGCTGTGTAGCAGTCCCTTACGGTGTACTTGCCTAATAGTCTGTAGTACCATCACACCTATGCGGTGCTTCAGAAAGGTTACATTTGGTAACTGCTCACACACCATTTCTTTTCACTGCTAAGTAAGAAAAATTGATTAAGTCAGTTATTGAATAATACCATGTAAAGATACCAAAAGTAAATATAATTCAATCATTTTGGATTCAAACCCTCCCCCCATACCCTTAAGCAGTCACGTTATAAAAAAAATGTATTCCTATTCCACCCTTAAGCTTTTGTACGGCAGTTGAACCCTCTCACAGAAATAAATTGCTGTGTGTTTTTTTTTGTCTACTTGGATCCTGTAGAGAGCAGAGCAATCAGTCCAGATGAAGCACTTATAGAAAGAATATAGTTTCTGTATGCAAAAGGTTAAGGACATACATACACTTGTAAAGATACCACTTCTTTTGTACAGAACATTTAGTAGAAATCTTATGAAAAACGAGGAATTGAAAGGGCCTTTCTCTGTAGGAGTTTTAAAATTGCAACATCGTAACCTGGAATACAGCTTACAGTCAAGGCTGTTAGCAGGACGTTGAAGTGTACTTAACTTCAAAATTAAGACACCCATAAAGTTTAGCCTATTCCCTTAAAAGTCATTATAAATACTGTTAACTACTGCAGTTCTTTAATTAACATATGCGGCCCTGATTGGCAGTACTTAAGTAAGTAACAAAAAATTGTACTTGTGATGTTACTGAAACTAAACAATCCTGTAACGTAAGAGCACCTAACAACTAACACTGATGCAATGTTTCTGTAAGAACATGAGCTGCCTCCTCATTCCGCAATTACAACTGAAATGGTAAAGCCGTAAGAATTTCTGTATATCGTCCAAGTGATATCCTTAAACACCTCGTGTCAGGCGTCAAACTTCTACGTGATTGGGAAGTTGTCTTTTTTTTTTTTTTGTAATCTCTATTTTTATGTTACAGTGTTTCTAACTTGAGGTACTACAATGAACTGCACATATCAACAGAGTAACCTCACAACCCACATGACAAATACAGCTACTAATGACAACAAACAGGAGTAGGACTCTGGTTGTTTCAAGCATGGTGATAAAGGATACACAGTGGGGTTGAAGTTCTTCAGCACAAAAAATGAAGCAATGATGACCAAGACCAGAAAGAGAGTATTGTTGTAGAAGATGGAAAAAGTTGTTGCTTCATAATCTGCAACTTCATTTTTCTTCCACAGAATTCTAGGAACAAGTAGAGACATTATTTCAGGCGTATTTAAATCAATGCATATCCTGGCTCACCCACCATTATGAAGCGACAGACACCCAGAGGTGTAGTTATCCACATACTGCTGCTCTTGTTCTAGCCAGCTTCTAAAAGACAGAGCGCAGCAAGAGCTACCAGTCAACTCACCAGCTGAAGACAAAACCCTGCATATACTATGCACTTGTACACTTAAGTGACTTAAGCTTGTTTTCCTACCAGGCACATCAAACCTAGCCTGTTATAAAAATTTTTGTCAGTTTGTATCTGTTAGATGCTACCAGCGTGCCTGGCAATTAAAAGAAAGCTTTTTGCTCCAAAGAGCTGACAGTTCATGTCCTTGCGTCTTGTCCATAATGGGCATCTACTCTAACGCTCAGTGCTTCCCGATACACTCATCAGGCGCAGCCTGGATATTAGTACGACCTATTCAATTGGAAATCCGCATACTGACACGTGCCAGTTATAACCATGAGGGGTAACAAGTACAACCAGTGATTAGCGGTGCAGCCAGCAGTATATGGAAACGCTACTCTGAAGGAACTCGCATGTCGCTATGCAAAATACATTGTGCTAGTCTATCCTTAAGAAAAGGAGCTTTTCTTATTTCTGAAGACAGCCGAGATGCTTACGCTTCAGAGCGTTATTAGAAGGCCTGTGCAATAAGCTGTTTTGCTTTGCAGCTCAAGGATGGAGAGGTTGCCTTATAGGACCTTGCTGATAAAGGTTTCAATGTTTGAGACCTTTCGTTGATAACTTGCCTTAAAAAGGCTTTACAGATGAATAAAGAGCTGACAGTACAGCTTCTACTTACCAGAATACAGAAAAAAACCCAATGGCCAAGCAACAGTCCCTAATATCCTACCTAGAGCCTTAAAGATACCAGGCAGTATTACAACAAGGGAATGAAAGAAGAGAACAGAGAGGATTACCTTTCATCCTTCTCCTTACGAGACATCTTCCTATTGTCTGCCTCAGACAGCTTGCGAGTGACTTCTTTGGAAACAGCGTCTTCTCTCTTCTGTGCTACTCTGCAAGAAACACCATTTAAGTTGAAAAATTAAAATAAAAAACCACGGGGTTGTAGGGAAGTTGTACTGACAGTGAAGAATAATACATCGCCAAGACACTGAACAGTTTTGCCAAGTTGAAGGGACAAAAAGTAATAATCAAATGACTAAAAGTATTAGTCAAATATAGTTTGTGGCAATACCCACTGAGAATGAAGGTAGTTTTGCTATTTCGTTGTACACTTAGCTGACAAGGCTAGTCTATTCCATAATTACAACAGAGATGACAGAAACCAATTAGGAGATACTTCTGTGTAAAATATTTTTAGAGGAACATTTCAGACATTCTTATTAATAAAAAAAATGTTGTAAATTCTGGTTTTGTTAAATTATTTAATAATAAATTCTACTTCAAACAGCCACCAAACTTACTTGTGTTTGAGAACAAACTTGACATTCTTATACGCAAAAGCTACTAGATAGGTACTGATGAGGGTCATTACGCTGTATAGGACTGCGGACTGAACAAGATCCATATGCCATATCCTCCAGTAAAGCCCTTAAAAGAAAAAAAAGAAAAAAAGACGTTTTGAGTGTTTTTTCTCTCCAAGAAAAATATCCCCACAGGAGCCCTACGCAGCTTACTAGCTCTGTAATGCGGCACTGGCTCTGCCAGACCAAAGCCAGTTCCTGCAAAATCACTTGGGGGTCTCCGAACTGCATTAAAAGATACTTTCGAAGGCAGAAATCTGCTTTGCTTTTGGCTGCAGGGGGCCTTACGAGACCACGTCAAACTCGGCTGAGCAGCAGCCCAGCGCAGCCAGCCTGCCAGCTTCACGCAGCGCTGATGCTGACACGTCAGTGTTCCACCAGCAGCTCGTCCATCTTTACGAACCACAGAACAGCCGCCCCGCCCGCTGTTCCAAGCGGGACCGGCTTCGAAGCTCGATCTAACACGGCAGGGAAACAGCCAAGGCAATCCCGCCTGGGGTCGGCTCAAAGCCGGCCAGGCCTGGGGCAAGGCGAACCCCAGCAGCCCGGGGACCCCCACCCGCACCCGGCAGCGGTCCAGGAGCCCGAGGCGGGCTGCGGGGAGCCCAAGGCGGGCTGCGGGGAGCCCCTGCTCCCTCTCAGGGTCCACCGATCCTCCTCACGGCCCGCCGCTCCCCCCCCAGGGCCCTCCGCCGCCCCTCAGGGCCTCCCCGCCACTCACAGATGGGGATGGCGGAGACGATGAAGGCGTTGCCGAAGAAGAGCGCGGAGGACTTGGCGGAGAGGTTGCGGCTGAAGTCCTGCAGGAGCAGATCCTCTTCCGACTGCTGTCGCCCGCCGGGGCCACCCTTGGGAGCCATGGCGGGACGCGGCCGCGGGCACCGTCAGCGCACGCCCACTGCTTCCGGGTCAGGCCGCCAGCGGCGCGGGGGCGGGCCCGCCCCACACAGCACTTCCGGCGGCGCGGACCGGAGCGCGGGTGGCGGGAAGGCACCGCCCCTCTCGGGCGCGAGGCTGCTGCGGCCGTTAGCGACCGTTAACAACCGTTATGGCCGTTACTGCCCCCCCCCCGCTGCAGGCGCTGCGCCTCCGTGGCAGGTCCCGGTCCTACC
Organism: Balaeniceps rex; assembly: GCA_013401315.1. NCBI lineage: Eukaryota > Metazoa > Chordata > Aves > Pelecaniformes > Balaenicipitidae > Balaeniceps > Balaeniceps rex. The sequence continues at coordinate 14,493 of VYZW01019780.1, forward strand.
GGGCTCACCGGGCCCCTCGCCCGCCTCCCGCCCCCGCACGGGGGCTGCCCCGGGAGGCCGGCCGGCGCCGCGGCCCAGCGCCCGGGAGGCCGCGGGAGCCGGTGCCTGAGGCAAGTGAGTACTCCTCGGGGAGCTGGAGGACGCGCTCCCTCCGGGGCTGCCGCGGTGGCTGAAGCTGTAGCGTTTGACGTGGGGAAGGAGCACCCCAGGGAACCCCAGGGAACCGGTGCGGTTTTTCTTACCGGGAAAAAAAAAAAACAAAACCAAACTCCAGCTCCCACAGAATTGGTACAGTTGTTGGCATGTTGTTCTTTTTTAACGCCTTCAAGTCTAGTTCTAAAAAGCACTTCTTTATTGTCTTAACTTTAAGAAATGTTCTCTGATCCCCCCACCTTGGGAAGCCATGGGACGTGGCTCGCACAGCTTTTTTTAACGGTCCATCTGCAGTTTGTGATAATAGCGCGTGGGAGCCCACGGAAATTTGGGGGATTAACAGTAGTGTCTTGCTTGAAAGTGTGGAGGGCTTTCCAATGTGATACAGCTTCACGGATGTTGTCCTGATGGCCTGGGGTGACTGTAGCACTCCTTGTCTCCTGGGACAGCATCTTTTCCTTAATATCTGTAACATTTTTGGAGGAAACTTTTATTTAACGAAGTGCGTATGTTTTAAAAATATAATTAAAGTCATTCTTCCCACTTATTTCCCCCCAATGACTAATATTCTTTGCTTGCAAGAAAAGGTACATGCGATGAGGAAATGCTATCTGGAAATGAAGTTAAGTTCATATAACCAAAAATCATAATTTGATATGGTAGAGTTTTATAAAACACTTCAGTGCAGTAGGACTCTGCCATTTGACCTCGTAGTAAATTTCCAAGACCAAACTGAGAGTGGATTTTCACAATTCAAAGTGTATTGAACATAGCGTGCTAGCAGAATGATAGCACTAATGTCATATTATCCGCAGGCAACTATGGGACTTACGCTTCTGCTACTGAGATCTTCCTTCCTGGCTTGGAAATGTGTCTACAGCTGGGATTCCCAGGCTGGGTTAGCCGACGCATCAGCCGATCCGATGGAGTGCAGGAGCTCTGAGTACCTGCAGAAACACCCGTGAGTACCGATGGATCGCAGCGGTGGCAGCCGTGCCTGTGCGCAGGCAGCGGGCCTGCAGCTCCCCGCCTGCCACGGCCGGAGATGCAGCCTTCCCCCTTCATCCACCCCTCGCTCCTCATCACGCGGGCAGCGGTACCTGTGGTCAGGAGTAATGCCGGAGGTCACGTACCAGTGATGGGTGTTCCATGGCTGGGAAGCACGTGTCCTACGGGATTTGTAATCAGCGGGTGGTGCGTGTCTCCCTATAGCTGCAGTTACTGGCATATATGGCTTTCCTCTGCTTAAATATTAACTTAGGCATTGTCCTTCATAGATGCTTTTAATGCTGTTGAGCCATTGGTGATGGCTCACACCTAACCAGATTATAATATTATTTGAGCTGTATTTTCTCCATTTCTAAATATTTCTGTGGCTATCTTAACATGGGAAAAAACCTCCAAAAACCAAATCAAAATTTGTTTAAAAATAATAAGGAACTTGACTTTTTTAATGAAGTAATTTTCTCTGTGGAAATTATTGAGATCATCAGAGATGTTTTAGTGGATTGTTATTTCAAGGTCTTTAAGCACCTAAAGACGCATGCATATATTTCACTGGACTTCCAAAATTGCCTGACTTCCACCAATTCATTTCTTTTTTATGAGTATCTGTCACATGAAACACATGGCTACCTCTTCCTTCTAATGTCTCTGTTCCTTATGCCCTGCGTTTCTGGGTTATATTAACCTGTTCTGAAGTGGCTTCGGCAGTTTCTGGCTTCCAGTGGCAGGAAATGCTGTGTGCCCACTAGATGGCATTCTGAAATCTGTACTGAGGATGACACTCCCACGGGAGTGGAGATCAGTCTTGGTTTCTTCATGTAACACGTTAAAACTAAATGCGTGGTGGGTAACATCGCTATTTGATCAATGTTACCAATCATAAGAATTTTCTTATTAAAGAACGTTGTTAGAGTTGTATAAAGTAGTTGGAAACTGTGGGAAAGATTAAGCTGGTTTCAAGATTCAGATGTGATCATTGACTCTGTTCTTGCACAGATTTCTTCCTTCCGCTCATCTGGGTAAATTTGTTTTGTGTTGTGGTGGAATGTAATTAAGTCTAACTTTTTGTTCTTGGTTTGGGTTTACATGGGAAGGATGCTGTCATTTTGGAACAAAATCTGCCTCGTGACCATCTGTCTCCCCATTAAGATGAAGTATGACATTGTTTTAGGCAGTGAAATGACTAAAGATTTTCTTGAAAAAACAAATGAGCACTTTGCTTTTTTAAAAATCCTGGCGCTGGCAAACTGTAGCTTTAAGCTGAACACTGCATACAACGGAACTGTCACTAAAGCTTCATATTTGCTTTAAGTATGTCATAGTTGTTTCCCCAAAAGCAAATTGGGCCACCGATTTCTGTCAAAATAATTCAAGTTTTTGTTTAAGTGCCTAAATCTGTATTGTGCTGACTGCATCTTGTCTGAATCCTCATTCAGAAGCCGTTGGGAACATAAGGCATCAAACTCAGAGGAACAATGGCTCCATGACCCAAAAGCAAAAGTTCTCCTGATTACAGAAATATTAATGCTGTTATCTTTATAACTTATGAAATATGTTTCTTACCAAATTTCTATCTAAAACAGAAGCAGTGATAAATATTCTGGAAATACACATATTATCTTTACTGCTCGTGCTTCTTCTCTAAATCTCTAAGCTGGACCAAGCTGAAAATTTTAAAGGAGGGCAGTGGTATTTCCCAGCAGGATTTGTTTTGCCTATTTTATCGTTGTCACTTATCTGTGTGAAGTATAGACTCCAAAGCACACTTGTGTTGGATTGGAAGGTAGAATCTCCAAGGCAGGTGATTAACAGTAAGTAAGTCTGCTCTTTAGTAAAGTTTTATTTGTCATCTTCTGTGCTAGTATGAATCTTAATGTCCCAAGGTCTAAGAATGGTTTTCATTAATATGACTATCTTACAAAAAAAACCCACCCAAAAACCCCTGATGAGTCCATAACTTATTACTAGTTTTTTTTCAGTTGGTTAATTTGTGCCATCTCTTCCTTTAGGTGTCGAAATCCTAAAAGAATCCCTGATGTGCAAAACAGGAAATTCCTGTAAGGCAGCACAGACAGGGAGCAGCCTCAGGTGAGTCAAGAACAGAAACAGAAAGCTGTTGTGGTGGCTCTTTCCGTCACCATAACAGCACCAGGAATAGGTGCCCTAGGACTGAAGAGCTATGAGCCCTTGTAGCTGCAGTAGCAAACAGCAGTACAGTCATATGGAGTTTTTCTGGCCCAATAATGGTTCCTTTTGTCCCGCGTGTCTCCAGCAATCAGTGCAGGAATACCTGGGATGTAACTGATGTCTGGACTGCGTGTGGGGTGGGAGGAGTTGGGCATTCCTAAGGTGGATGCCAGAGATTATGTAGCTGTGCTTATATAGCCAACAGTCCTGAACATCTTGATTATTATTGATCATTGGTTAGTAACTTTCTGAACATTTATTTCTCTCGCTCCCTCTTTTTATTTATGCATTCCATCGAATTAATATACTACAGAATCCTGCGTAGCAGTTCTTTCAGACTACATTTGCTGTGTTTCTTCATGTTGCGTACAGTGACCTTTCTGTCAGGTTCTGATTACGCTTGCCCAGCTATGCCTGCCTATACCCTTGGGAACACACAGAGATTGTTTCTGCAAGTAAGATTTCTCAATGGTATTGAAAATTCTGTATTGCTTTGAGCTACGGTTCTTTCTTGGCATAGCTCTGCTGAAAAGATTACAAGCTCTTACAGCTTGATGGTTTATACAGTCCTTCTAATCTAGTTCAAAGGCTCTTGATAACTGGTTTTTAGCTTGCAAAACCTGTAGAAAAAATTCCCTTGAGATTAATACATTGTGTGTGAACAGACCAAATAGGACCATTTTTGCTGTCATCTAGTGTTAATATTAGGACATTCCAATATTTCTGATGGCGAAGTGAATTGCTCTGTCGTTAGTTACCATGGTAGCTGACATCTTGTTTAACAGAAGAATTCTTAAAAACCTTCAGACAGAAATGTGTCTTTTTCAGGATAGCAATCGCTATCACATTCCAACAGTAACAGTTGTATCAAAAAGAAATACTGACTGGCAAGAATCCTCTCTGAGTCCCACAGAAAATAATATTTGTGATTAAAGTACATGTCACCCCAGTGGTGATTATAGCTGATCTCTGTGGTGTTGTACAATTCACGTTCGTAAAAGTAAAGTAGAACATTGTGTGCTGTGTGGAATCACAGCGCACACCCTTAATATCTCTGTAACAAAACAAATGTTCTCAACATGGACTTTGATACACCCTCTCTGTTCTTTGCTTTTATAACATTAGTTTGTCAGAGTAAATCTTCAGAGATACATTAAAGAGATACCTGATATTTTAAAATTGTTTATTTCAGCCGGTTATAGAATGTAAGACAGCAATGAGTCCAGCTGTCTTTCAGAAAAGGAGAGCCTCATTTCTTTGATGTTGTCTCCAGATGCTTGCACATGTTTTTTTCAATCGTACCAGCGGTGTATATTCTGTTATACTTGGGGGTGTGTATGTTTTCCTCTTTCTAAGTTAGTCTAAAAAGGCTATTGTGCCTTTGGCCTTGTGTCAGTGTTTACCCCGGATTTGATGTTTGAGTGTGGAGTTGAAGCATCTGTGCAGTCTCTTGCATCTTTTTCAGTTCATTATCTATATGCTAGTACTATATGGATTTTAGTTTAAGTCATACCACAGCCAGAGGAATGATCCCACTCGTGAAAACACCTTTTTATTTTCCATATACAACTACATTGTGAACCCACATCCAAAGCTAAAGCATAGACTTGGCTGACCTTGCAGCCATTAATTTTGCTGCCTACTTACCAACCATTCTGTTTTCATTTGCTTCTCTAAAAGAGTTTTTGTTAAGCACAGAAACAATATCTATTATTTACTTTTGGTAACCATTTCACTGCCAAGTCCTCTGGGGGTGATCACTTCCTTTTGCCCTTATTTAATCGTTTTAACTGAACCATTTCACTTCAGTTCTAGCTGAACCATTTCACTTCACATATGTGGAAGACCTCTGTCTACTCTGTTGTTTTAGCTTAAGTAATTCCCTGAAATTGAGAACATTTCCTAGCAGCGTAGATACAACCTAAAAAGTTCATGACTGAGACTTAATCTTGCAGCTGTCTGTTGCAATTCTCAGGGGAAATTGTGTTCTCATTCTGGCTAGAAGAAATCTGGACAGATTTCTTTCCATGTTTCCTCTTACATCCCCCCCTCCTCCCCAATACTTGTTAGTTGGGGAATAAATTTCATAGTTTTGAAAACTGCTAGGTTTTCACATTCACATCTAAATCTAAATTCAAACTAACTTTCTCAATGGCATTCGTTCCAGAGTCAGTGGACTAAACTATGTCCAAGAATTAAATTGGAGCAGAGCAAAAGCTTCACTATAGTTAAGATTGAAAAACCCCTCTTTGTTCAAAATTGAACTCTTCTAATATTCCAAAATCCCCATGTTTACTTGCATGTATTGAAATTTATCATGCGGTAAGGGATTAGTGTTCTGAGTTTTGGATCAGCTGCTAGGGCATTGTTGAAATACAAAAGAAAAGCCTTCTTTGAATAAACATGCATGACGCTCATAAACTGAGCGGCTTCTGCTATCTTTGTGTGAACTAGGTGGATGAGAATCTTTCCAATTCTTTTCTATGTGCTGTGCTTTTTTTGAAGCGCTCTGTGGTGTCTGAGGTTTAAAATTGGAAACGTAATCTGGCTGTATTATTTTCAGCCAAATCAGTTCCTCGATGTGGTTTAGAATGTAGCCCCTGAAAGAGCACAGCTGGAGGGGCAGTCTGGGGGCTGGAATGGCACTGTCTTGAACCAGTGTTGTTTCCAGACACAGTTTTGAGAGGATAGCTTTCTTATCTGCGTATGAATTTGGGAAGAATCTGTGACTCTGTAAGGGGAGGAGAATGTCTGAGTTACCCTTCTCTGTGCTAGGAAGAGGGAACGTAGTTGCAATAATCATTGAGGTGAACAAAGTAAGAGTCCATTATCCAGTGCTGTTGCTTCGTGAGCTGTTCTCTTTTACCTTCTGAGGACATTGCATTGAAATAACGGATTGCTATGCTCACCTTTAATTTCTAAAAGCTGGAACCTGCTGGATTTCTGTGACACTTGCTGTATCTGAAGGGAGCTCAGTGTAGCATATGTGACCCATTTTTGGTGTCTTGAAATGGTCTCATCTGCTCCAGTTTCCTCCTTTAGCATTTTTAAAGTTTTGGTTGATAGGTTCTTCTGCATGTAGACCAAATGAATGAAATAATGTCTGTAAATAGATTCTCAGGGGGCTGGTTTGCTCAGCGTTTATCCCAGATAGAGTATGGAACTGACGACACTTTTTAAAAGCACTATCAAATGCAGTATTTGGAAAATAACTAAACCCTACAGGTAAGATTGAACCTAATATTGAATATTTGGGCCATCTGTTTCTCAAACGTCAAGGTCTGGTTCCCATGTTGCTTTGAGATCTGCAGGCGTATCCTGCAGATAATCCAAATAAAAGCTTCCGAAAACAGGAAATGCAAAATTGTGGTGTTTTATTTCATCCTTTTGCATATCTTTCACTTTTTATTCTGGTCAAGCACAAAATCCCCTGTTTTGGGTCCTGTGGAGGTTTGTGCAGACTGATGCAGCACATGTATGCTTTCCAGACAGATGTGATCCGAGGATGGCAGTCGAGCCGTTTGTTGTGTGGAGGCCACTGAGGAGCTGTAACTTTCACCTGCTCAGGAGGACTTTTGATGGGTGTGCCACCTATCATGGAGGTACTGTAAGCTTTCTTACAGGTCACACTGGCCTTTTATGATGTGGTGGAGAAACACAGGGTGAAAGAAAGCCTGGAGGCTGTGTCATTAATGTTTCAGTGCGGGGGCTGCACTAGGAGAGACTGAGGATGTTGAATGAATGGGCCTTTAATGTAAGCAAACCTATGAAATTGTGTTTTGTGTGAGTGGAAGACAATTGGTAGGCAGTAGGATAGCAAAATGAGCTAAGTGTGTGGCTTGAGGCAGTGAAGCACAGGTGTAGGGCCCAGGTTTGTTGCTACCTGTTGGGCCCGTCCACGTAGTTGCTGCCTGTGATTCTATATTTAGGCAGAAAGGATGCCAGGCAATCAGAAACAAGCATTTGAATGTGGGATAGTCAGCTTGTGTCTCTTTAACAGCAAGCAGATTATAAGCAGTTCACGTGTAGTCCCCACACTAGGGATATATCAAGTGATCTGCAGTGGAATTATGCCGGTCCAATTCAGCAGTCTGAATCCCTGTTAGTGGGAGGAAGTCAGCCAGATGGGATTTCTGAGTCTGAAATGTGTCATGCTGGCACCCACCCACCCACTACTGCTCCATCCTTTAGTAGCGGAGGGGGATGCCACGATCCAAGCTGGGCTGCCCAGGGAGGATTGTGGTAGTTCTGTGATTCCCTTGGGCTAAATTAAGGTGAAACAACACCAAACGATTGATTAAACACTTTACTGATGGGGAAAAAAAACCCCAACCTAAACTTGGAAAGCTAACGGTAGGCAACCTGAACTAGGAAAGCGTAATGGTAGGCAATGTGGGTTCTGATTGGAATACTTATAAGAAGAAAGAAAAAGAGGAAAGGGGGGGAGAGAGAGAGAGAGATCACCACCCTTGGATCCCGTGATGTTGATGGTAAACATGGCAATCCTCTGGTGGTGTCTGCGCTGCTCTTGGAGCACAGGGCCTCCGTCTGCGCCAGCACCGGGTGGGAGAGGCAGGTCTGGATCAGCAGCAGCGCGGAGTCCTCGAAGTTGTGTCTTTTATAGTCTCGCCGCCTTAAGGACTTACATGATTTTGTTCCAGAATGTTCTTCATCTTCTGCGCAGGCGCCATTGTGGGGGGTGGTCATGAGGGGTCTTTCGGGTGGTCGTGAGCCCCTTCCCCAAATGAACTCTGTATGACCTCCAGCCATACTCAGTGAGTTGCTGGGCACATCAGAAGGTGGAACTGCGCATCCTCTGATGTGCCCTCCCGGCTCCACGCCCATCGACTTCTCACCTGTGGCTCAGTGGTGCTATGCAGACCTTAACTTGTCGCGCCACAATGTTTGAGACAGTAACTCTTCCAGTCTCTCACAGAGGATCTCAGGATGGTTGGTGTTGCTTTCCACCTGTGAGTTCTCTCTGGAGTTTCTCATTCCTGCAGCCTTATGTTCAGTAAACGTCTTCTGGATCTTAGCCATAGGAAAATTTTAGCCTATAATGTGTAGTCAGAAGAGTTGGCCATCTATGTGCTGATGGCTCCTAAACTGCTAATATCTGAAGTAAGAAGGATGAACTAGAAACTGAAGTATCATGTGAAGAATGTTTGGATGAGTGAATAAAAGGGGGTATTTCTGACTACTTCATCTTTTGAATGGTTATTTGTAATCGTACGTAACACAGACTAGCCTTGGACATTGCAAACATTTGAACTCATCATGGTAATACCCATTTCAGTGTGATAGTCTGTACAGAATGAAGTACATAGGAATTATATCCAGCCAGCTTTGGAACTTTAGGTAATGGTTGAGCTCAGGTATACTTAATAAAAAGTCTGGAGATCAGAAGAAATCCAACTAATACTGAGGATTCTGTAAGAGTCAGGCTGGGTGTAGCAGTGCTAGCACTGAGAAGGACATCGCTTCCTAGCTGGGATAGAAAGCTCTCTCAGGATATCTGTTGCAAGGAAGCAAGGTCCAGGTACGTGCAGGTGTGCTCTGCAGCAGCAGTGTTGGATCCAGGGGGTCTGGTGTGGAGCTAGACCTAATGAGCCAGGCTAACTACGGACAGCCACTCAGGTGTCTGCACTGGTCTAGTTCTTCTCCGGGTTGGATCTACTGAGCTTAAAGTAAAGCCCATGTTACAGGAAAGCAGTTCAAAACTTCAGTGGCACAGCTGTACGGAACTGCTCTTAGCGGCGGTATAGCTACGTGCCTGTGGTGATCTTGAGTATGGTGCAGATTTGAGCTAGCTCTGGATAGAATTGATTCGGGTTCGTTTACTTCATGCCATATTGGTATAGATTGGAGAGTAATCCATCCGCAGAAAACAGAATTAGCTTTGTGTTTTCTAGCTAGCAAATCATGGCTAGACTCAACCTGGACCTATATGTTAGAGGAAGTTCTTCCAAGTTATGTTTTTTTCCTAATTTAAAAAACCCTAGGAAATTTAAAAGAAAAAAACTCTTCATGAACAGAATTAATATAGCAAGGCAGTATCCTATACCCTTCTGGAATGCTGAATTCAGCAACACGCAGATTGCTGAATTCTAGAAATAAAGCATTTATAGTGTACTCCCACACAATAATTCCTCTGTAAAGAAATAATCTTTCAAATGCATATTTTCATTCTAAAACATAGAGCAGAGCATCTCCTACTCATAGTCACTTAAGGCTATTTCAGACAAAGAACATCTGCTGAATATATAGCAATCATTTTGCTGTTTTCTGCGTGATGTTATCTAACGCTGTGGTTTTATTTATGTGTTCTGCAGACTGTATGCATCCAGCTGCTCACAATATCCACAGCAGGGAGGCTTTGGGAGTCAACACTGAGGCAAACTGTATGCCATGCAGTACTGAAGGAAGACATGCAGGATTTCTAAAGCAGTGTGTGCATCTCTTCCAGTTGGTTGCTTACATATTTATTAGGCAAAATGAAGGACTCATCCCATTTTCTTCCAGATGGTTTTGTATCATTAATCAGGGTTAGAACTTTACTGTGTTGCTACAGCTGATCTGGAACTATGCCTAGCCCATTGGATGCACATGATATGTTTGTGAATAATTTCCACTATTATTGCCATTTTCAGGAGGCACAATTAAGTTTGAGGATTTGAACATTAACAGTACTTCCCAAGCTTCAGACTTTTATTCTTCATCTCCTGCATCTTAGAAGAAAAATGTTTTGTTGAATTTAGTGTTCATTTCTTCAGTTCATTTATTTTATTTTTAATTTCAGATGTGAATGCTGCTGTTTTCCTCCTTGCTGTTTGAATCATGGGAGAAAGGGCAGTCAAATTTATGATGCCTCTCCCTTTTATATTGTAAGGTTTGACCTCAAGGGAAGTCTACAGAGATCTTCATTCACACCTTCAACTTTTCAAGGGTGTTGCAGGTCTTTGTAGAATCGGTGTTTTACTGGGTAACTAAAGCTCTAATGAAGTTTTGCTATAGTGAGCAGCTCTTACCTGTTTTTTCAGATGTAAAATACTATGGTACTGTTACCTTCCATGTGTCCCTTTATAATTTGTTGGAATTTTTGGTTGAAGAATGGATGTTATTTGCATGTAGATAGTAAACTACCTGGCTGTTAGATAGAACTAGCTGTTAATTTTAGAACTGTTTAAATTTTAGTTGGCCAACACTGCATTATAAAGGAACATTCCCATTCTAATTAGTTTAAATAGGAGTCAGCCTATATAGGAGTAAAAACAAAGCACTGCCATCCACACATTAGTACTTACCTTGTGGCAGGATCCATGTGTTCCAGAATCATCAGCATTTTAGAATTAACCTTCAAAAAATCTCGAGTTACATGGTATTACACGAATCAGTTTGTATTGCTCGTATTAGTTAAGGATGCATGGTAAGTGTTGCCTTGGCCTAACTGAATCTACATGGCCTATACTGATTTAAGAGACTTCCACAAGAGGGTGCACCAGTTCAATGAAATCCCATATAAACCAAATGAGCGTGTCCCCGTTGGCATATTTTCTATCTTTTTATGTATTAACTCATGTATCTAAATCAGCTTCAAAATTGGATAGATGTTTTAATCAGTTTAACGTCCCAGAGCGTCTCTCCGGTCCGTAACAGATACATGAACGGATACATGATACTTTGTGTGTGAGCAAGTCAGGAAGTTTAATTTTGAACGAGAGGCACTGTTTCCAGAAGTCCCGTTCACACTGATGAAAGGCTGTCTTCAGACTCCAGTCACAAAATGCTATTTAGACTTTTGAGGTTTTTTAGTGTACTGAAATGTGCTACCTGTTCCTAATTTATGCCTGATGCCCTGCAAATGCTCACTACATGCATTTTAAGAATAAGGGTTTGGGAATTCGGGTTTTTTGTTTTTTTTTCTTTTGAAGCATCATTAATTTTCCTCCCAAACTGGTATGACACTGGATAGTACAGCTGCAGAAGAAAACTCCATCTAGAAAGATGCCTTCTTGAGAGACTGCTGACTTGAGTATGACTGATACAATTTTTTTCTCTTTCTATTTTGTAATAAAATTATTTCTTGTTTCATAAGATAGACAGGAACTCTTAGTAACGCTTCAGCTTAAGTTGTATAATGTTGCTGTACTGATATGCTAAAAGCATTAAAGTGTTCTGCTGCATGTGTAGGCCAAAGTTCTAGGTCCATTCCTCTGAGACTGCAGTCCTAGGATAGTAAGATATCTCTGCAGAAATGATTAACTCTAACAAATTTTCCAGGAAAAGGGCCCGCTTTTGAATCATGCATTCCTTGTCCAAATACATGAACCATAAATCACTTACAGAGCTGAGATAATCTAATAGTCAGCAAAATAACTAGAAGTGTGGTGATATTCATATGTATAATATATGATTTTTTTTTTCCTGAGAAATGGTGGTTTTGCCAAACTTTCAGGTTTTATTAAATAAGGGAAACAGAATGGTGTGCTTTTAAAACCTTTAATTACTAGTACAAGATATTCAAAGGTGGTGAATTTGAGACCAAGGAAATTACTATTTTTTGTTACTGCTAGCTGCAAATATAAAAGTTGGGTCTGGATTCAAAAGGTTTTGTTTACTAATATTGATGAATTGGAACTACTCTAGTTTTGATACCTTTCTTTTGAGCAGTATAAAAGAGAAGAATATGAGGTTTTACTAAAAAAAATCACCGCCACACAGTGAATATGTTGTTTAACTAGCAAGAACATTTTTATTTTAAACACAATAAACTAGCCACCTTCTTCCATTTACACCAGTTCTAGATTATCATGTGTAAGCAGATGAGGGTGGGTTTTTTTGGTTTTACTTGCTTGTGGATAGTACCAGAAGAATAATCTGTGTTTATATTTTTCTTAAAAACACTGTGGTTTTAGGTCACTGCTGTCTTCCAAAGAGCCTAATGCATCTACCAGTCAGATATGCAATACTGCTTAGTTATCTAAGATTCCTGGCTATATCTGATAGCAGTAGGGCACAAGGAGGAAAAGTAATTATTATAGTTATTTACTTCCTGATCATCTTGCTGTGATTATAATGGCATTTTCAGAAGCAATTCTTCATTCTGACAGTCTGTGGAAGTCAGCCATTTTTAAAAACATAGATACACAACACAGATGGCCCGCTCCGTGCCCCCCAGCAAAGCAGGGTCCCAGCTTCTCTTCTAGGCTATGGCACAAAGCATTTGCCGCTCCCAGGAGGTCCTCCTTCTGACCTGAAGTTATATGTACCAGTCTGGCCAAAGTTCGGTCAATATTGAGCGTTTCCAGTGGAGGGAGACTTTAATAGAAAATTTCATCTCCTCATGTTTGGACCTTGAAATTTCTGCCCTCCTAATCTTCAGGAGAGACCAAAGCAAGATGTAGCCCACGAGGTGTCACTCCAGCAAAGGCTACCCGAATACAGGTGTTGAGTAGACCTTTCCTGCCATCCTCTCCCTTCCTTTTCATTAGTAAAGACTGGCTCGCATTATTTCACCTTCCTATAAACACAGCAAGCACTTTTTTCACCTCTAAAAAAAACAGTTAAAATTACCAGTCTTAGTATTAAGAGGGAGGATAGAAATATGCATAGAAAACAAAAATTATAAATATTTAATTATGCAACTTGTAAGTGAGAAAAAGGAAATTATATAATAGGCTGACGTATCATATTATGAAAAATGGACTACTGCAAAAGTCTAATAGGTATGGAAGAGTGGGCGCAACTTGATAACAGGGTGAACTGATCAGAGATTCTCTCTTCTCATCTGTTAACTTTTAAAAAATGTCTGCATCATTGACATTTCTTTTCCCTTGGTACTTCCCTGACCTGACGTGCTGGCACACGTCCATGTCAGAACAAGAGTAGGGCTTGAAACGTTATTTGAAAGTGATTAGCATTTGTCATCAAACATTGGTATGGAAAAGAATCCCTTTGGTTAATTTTTAAAGCATTACAGTAAAAATTAGCTACATAGATGAATTCCTGAGTTTCATATTGATTTCTGTAATAAATGTACATCTTTTGTTCAGTACTGTAAAACATTAATAGATTGTTTTTCCACTGCTAAATCAAAGTCAGAAGTTTAGTATTTTTACTAAAATAAAGGTGGTATAAATTTGCAGTCTGTTTCCTACTGCAAATAATAATAATGATTCAGTAGCTTACGAATAACAACCTTCATGCCTTTTTTCTTATTTTCAGCATTCACGTCTGCCGCTACATAGCAAAGAAAGAGGCATTTGCATGTTCTCTTTGACTTTGAAGTGCTAAATGGTTGATTCCATGTGTCAGGTGCTGTTGTGTGAGTGAAGGGACCTGTGTCCTCTTCCAGTTGCCACTGACTTGTTGCTTAACCTTGGATGTGTCTCATTTGGTGTTTTTGCTTAATTGTTATAGCAGACAATTAAGGTTAAGAAAATGTTAATATAATTATATTACATAATAATTACAATATCAAGGAAAAAAGCCTGGAACTGTAGATTTCAGTGTTTTATGTAGTAATAATGTGTACTGATTTCTTTACTTGTCCATAGTGGAAAATCCAGTGCTAAAAAGCCATTCTTAAAAAAAGGTAAAATGTTATGTAGTGAATTATTAAATTGGAGAAGTGATAGAGAAGTTCTTGGAAGAAACTCGTACTACTGAAGTCGACTTCATTCTCTTCTTGATTTGCTGTGTGAAGTGAGGTAGATTATTTTAGACATGCAGAGTATAAGCACATCGGGAACAGTAGCACTGAGATTCCTTACAAGAGGAATTTATTTGATGCCTTGAAATCAATGAGACCACCTAAGAACAGTGTTACATGTGATCTCGAAATAAGTTAACTTCCAACCAATATAACTTTATGTACGCATGAGTTTCAGTCATGCAACTTGTGTGTTGAGTAGCAAGATCTTGGAATGACAGCAGTGGTTTTGTGATTATCATACTATCAGTCAAATGAATTATCGTGCTATCAATGAAAAGTAGTCTTCCAGTACTGATGGTTTTGCATGATGACCTTGAGTAACTTTTTCTGGAAAGGCTGCCTTGTTTTCTGGAAAGGTGTGTGCCACATAACATCCTGCCTTTCCTCTTCAGTAGTTTCAATGTTCACCAGCTCCGTAATTGGGAAGATGAAAATGTAAACATGTTAGAAGTTTTGGACAGTTGACTGAACTAGGTAGTGTAGTTTAGAAAGATATCCTGAAGGCAGGGAAGTATTTTTAGCTTGATTAACTTCTTTTCCTGGTTACAAAGAAGCAGGAGAAAAAGGTTTTAAAACATGTTTGTCTATGTACTGCATTGGTTTTGCTCCCAAAAATGTCAACCCACAACGTCCCCAAAACTGCATCTGCAGGGGTTCGTAATCTTTAATGAGTGGGCTTCCCTGCATCCACTGCTAGCCACCGCCAGCAGTTTTTCCCTCTGATTCAATGGCAGAAGATCTTTTAACATAGCTCAGTTTTACCTTTACGTGACCGAGAACCACGGCTTTTTCCCCATGTGTTACTGCAAGTGGGCCCATCTAGCATCACCATGGCCCTCTTTTCTGACTTTCCTTCGGGAACCTTTACCCTTGAAAACTAAGTTGCCAGTAGTTTCTCACTGTTTCTTCCACAATGTGTACCTTAAAGGGAGCGCTCCACTACAGCAGCCTGACAAAGGTGGTGAAGAGGCAGTTTGCAAGGTAAAGGCATCCTGAGAACGTGTGAACTACAACTGTGGAAAAGGTTAGACTTTGATTTCTGGGTCTCTATAGTAATCGGGTTATATTGGAACCTTCTTACCGTTGCCTGACTTTAAAATGGTGGTATATACCACTCAAACTTGCTGGGAGGGGAGAAGTTGTGGAAGACAGAGAATGTGGAGTCTAACAGCTTTCTCTTCTGCTGGATTATCTGGCAGAAGTACATGGAGCTAAAGTAAGAGCTTTGGCTGTGACTTCCTCTCCTTTCTTCTTGCTGAAAATGCAGAGAGCAAGAGTCTGTGTGAGATAGACTTGGGATTTAATGGCCTCAGAGGAGTGAGAAGATGCAGCACACCTTTTGTGTGCTGCCTTGTTCCACAGCATCCTTCCAGTTCCCACCAACATTCATTGACTTCACTTCATATAAAACATCAGAAAAGGACAGTTAACCTTCCTGGAATGGGCTGTGTTTTAAGAAGTTAAGAATGTTCATTGGGCAGGTATTGAGGTAGAAAAGGAGGTCTTGTTTCTGTCGCTAGAAAAACAATGTGTTGGAGCCTGAGAACTTTTTTTTAAGTCAAAGACATTTCCTTTCTTTCATCAGCAAATAAGTGAAGTGTGCATACTGATTATTCCATTATTTGCAAGTCAGAATTGTAAATTACTGCATTTGCTCTGATGCAGTTTACCATCTGAAAGAAATAATTAAAGCTTTCTTTCTCTTGCTTAAGATTTAAACGTGTATTTAAAAATGAGATCATACTTTCATGGTGGTCATAGTTTCTTTATATATTTGTGTGGGGTAGCCTCAGAAGTGGGTGTATGATCTGCTGGTGTGCTGTGATGTATTTCCTTTAATTATACATTTGTTTTGAGAAAGATGGTTATTCCAGGCCGCCTTCTTTCCTCGGTTACATCCTTACAACCCCACTGCAGTGGGAGTTGTGCGTACCCGAGTGTGTAGCTCAGCCATATGTGCTACTTATTTATATCTCACGCATGAAATAAGCTATTCCAAACAGATAATTTCTGTTCTGGTCATAGAAGATAAATGCAAGTGTGTATACAGTTTTTTTCTCACTAAATGAGGCTATGACACATTGCCTGTCACCTTGCTTGGTAAAGCTCTTGTTTTGTCGAGCCCAGACAGAACGCAAGGCTGTGCCTGTCTGATGTTTCAGACACTCAAGAGTTCAATTAATTTGCGGATGATAATTTGTTTTCAGTTCCTGTAGATATGGATGCCTTCTTTACTCGGCCTCTATTGTGTCATTCTATAAGAAGTCGGCTCCAACTGCATGAAGCTCAATTTTTGTAATTTGTTTGTAGAAATGGCATATTCTCCCTGCATTATAAACGCAGCTGTGCAGCATTTTCAAAACGCACTGTAAAGCTTATGTCATCTTAAAATGACAGTTTCTTTCCAGATGCCTGTGTTCTCTGTATCCATAATTTCGTAAATCACTGAGCATTTATATACATAAGGAATGAAATACTGGCTTTATTTGAAAAGAAAACAATAACACAAATAATATAATAGGTTTTCCTTCAACATCAATTTTACCTTTTGAAGTTATTTACCTCTTTAGAAGTTATTTTGTCTGGCCAGGTTAGCGTTGCAGATGCACTTAATTCTGGTGGTGTCGGGTCCGTGTGAATTGGTGGACATGTCCTATTGCAATTTACTGCAGCAATACAAGGGTGTGATTCACCAGGGGAGCGTCCCGGGCCATCGCACCAGCAGCTGAACTAACCCATCGTGCTCGCACACACGCACGGCGCGCTGCCAAAAGATGACAGCACCCTAATGGCTTTTGGACAAAAGAAAGTTAACTATGCTCTTAACGAATTCCACTTATAAAATACACCATGTAAATAAATAGTAACTTACTGTATTTCATTGTATTTGATGTACTTCATGCTTGCTTTTTCAGTGTGTGACAGGCAGTAATGAGTACAGGCCCAAATCCTGGCAGCCCCATGCGAGAAGGGGGCTGAGCTCACCCCCTGTAGGTACAGAAAATGAGTCACGGTGACTTTGTTCCAGGACGGGCTTCTGGTTCGCTTCTTAGTCATTCATTACCGTTGAGTAACTTACACTGTGAAATTCAGTACCATTTGGAGGTTGAGAGTGCTATCTTTGGCTTTAGTGAGGACTCTGTATTCCAACGTGACTTTTCGGCTGCGAGGGCTGACAAAGTTGCGTGTTCTCGGCAGCAGCTCCCTCCTCGCGTGCAAGCGCACACGCACGCACGCCTGCCTGCTGTCATTGGCCTAGTACTAGTTATTTTTTGCCTGAGGAAATCCTCCTTACAGCCCCGTGTCGTCGGTAAGACGCTGGGGCTCGCAAGGTTTACAGAGGTGAAACTGAACACTTAATGCGTCGTAAATCAAAGGTAAAGGAATTTCTTATCCCTTTACTGTTGGGAATGACCTAGTCACTGCGCTTTCAGTTTTCTCTGGTGTCACTAGGTAGATAGATGGGGGGTTCAATACGGGGCCTTTAGACAGGCGAAAGGACAGGCATGGAACACGCTTCCATGGCCGTCTCTGTTCCGGAGCCCCCGAGCTGCCCCGGGACCCCTCGGCGGCCGGGGCAGGGCGGGAGGCGGCCGGCGGTTGCTGCCGGGGCGGCGCGGAGGGGGCGGGCCGCGGCTTCTCGGCACAGACGGCGGGGAGCGGCACAGGCGGCCGCCTCGGAGCTCCTCCCCGGGCCGCGCAGCTGCCTGCCGAGCGCTCTCGGGAAGCGATATTTAAAACAGCGATGAGAATATGTGAGGAGCAGAGGGAGCTGCGGGGCGGGATGGGCGGTGCGGCACCTACCGCCGGGCGGGCAGGGCGGCGGTGAGCCCGGGCCCCGCAGCGCCGGGCTCGGCTCCGGCTGCTCCCTCCTTCCCTCCCTCCCCGCGCCGCCGTCTCTTGGTAACCCCGAAGGCAACTCGAGAAACAGCCCGGGACGTGCGACCCGAGACGCAGGCGTTTCTGCATTTTTAAGGTGGAAATACCGGCGTGCGAGCGCCCGGCTGCAGCGTCAGTTCATTTTTTTTTTTCCCCTCCCCTCCCCCCGCCAGAAGGCTAATCTTGTTTTGAAAGTGCCCTTAAATTGGGACGAAACGCAGGAATCTCACTCGAGGGGAGCAAAAGCCGGTAGGTTTCAGTGGGGGAGCGCTGCGGGGGGGAACCTGGGGAAAGTTGCGAGGCGGTCTGTCCGTCAGGGTTTGCTTGCTTTTGTTGTTGTTAGGTTTTGTGTTTGGGCTGTTGCTTTTATTTATTTTTTTATTATTTTTTAAATCTGTTTTAGGACCACTAGACTTGCTTTCTTCAGCAAAGGAAAAGGTTCGCGTGAGATGGGGGAGTACTTAGGGACTGAAATCTCCCACCGAGGATCTTCCTCTGTTGCAATACTCTGTGCAAATATAGCATTGCTCTTGGTGATCCTTAATGTTGCTAAATAACAGCGACTGATTTGGCACGTTAAAATGCTGAAATAGAAATGCTGACAGATCCTGATATTCTTCATTCCCACTGCTTTCTATTTTTTAGACTTGTTGGGGGATTCAGCTCTATACGTTAAGGGAGTTCTTTAAAAATAGCAGCAAAACTTAAGTGATAATCAAGTGAGCAATACCAATATCAAAATAGCGTTAAAGGTCTGGCTGAAAATGATCCGAAGCCACTTATTTAGCTCTTCGGCAGGGTGGGACCCCCTGGACCCTGGGCGATCGTCTTGCGTGTCGCAGGGGCTGTTAAACCCGGGCACGGTGAAGTGAAGCATCTGATTCTTTTCGGAGTTGAGGGTTCTTAAACCTTTGAAGTTACCTGAAGATTTAAGGTACCCTCGGTGGTTTACAAAGAGAATTGCTTGGTATGTCTGAAGGAGTAACAGAGACACCAATAATTTTGGAGTTTGTTTTAACTGGCAAACAAATATACTCGTTGCTTTAATCTAAAAAAGGGAAACTGGAGAGGTACAGCTTCTTTTCTTTTTCCTGGCAATCCTTATGTGCTGTTTCCCAGGGTAATGCAAAAGCCTTATAAATGAATGTTGCAAAATAAGGAAGACTCGGAGAGAAATTTTCCAGAGCAAATCGTCAGTAGGAAGAAATTGCTGCCAAATTGTATCTGTTTGCTGGGATTTTGTTTTGTCATAAGAAGTTACTTTGCTTGGAATGCATTTATCCAGGAAGTAATCCTTAATGTGCTCCACTCTAAGCTTTGAGGCTATGTGCGAGGAGATTGAAGAGGGTTTAATTAAATGTAATCACATAGTACAAGATTCCAGATTAAAAGGCATAGAGCTTGCTTTCTGGCGACGTACAAGACATCCTATTTATTTGTACTTTAGAAAAAAAATATTTTCCGTCTTGCAAATAACTGAATGTTTCTGTTTCTGAGTAACTAGCGCGCCTTTGTTTTCTTCGCTGCCCGGTTTTAATTCTTGTTGACTAGCCTTGCAAGAGGCAAATGAGCTTGGTGTGTCACAGCAGGGTGACGGAGTGCAGCCTGTGCATCTGAGTCAGGGTGTGAGAGAGTGTGTGGGCATGCGAGAGTGGCTGTGGGTGAAGTGGGAGTGTCTGGACGTGCATGAGACTGTCTGTGTCAGATGCGTAGCAGGAGGAACAGGGTGTAAGCACTTGAATTCCTGCGTCTAAAAACCCAAGGATTAAATCCTGGCCCCTGCTGAAGGCAGTATGAAGTTTGCCGTTCGTTTAAGTGAAGCCAGCGGTTCCGTGACGATGCTGCTGGGTGGATGTGTGAGATTGTATGAGGAAGATATATGCGAATGGAATGGGAATGTGTACGTCTGCCCGTTTATCTGGTGGAAGAAGAAATGGTGCACGAATGTTTGAAGTGTGGTGGGAACATCCAGGGCTGTATGTCTGCTAAAGCTTCTGTTCTCAGGTCTGTGTGTGAGGGAGGCATAAAAATGAACAACGCAATTTTCGCTTTTGTGGAATATGATGAACTAAAGTGCTGTTTATTATTAAACATCACCACAAGGAGGAGGGCATCAGACCGTCCCCCTTTCCTGCCCCCCCTCGGGGGACTGTGTGTGCGTGCCTGAGTATCTCTGAGATTTCATGTGTGAGAAGACGATGAGCGTGTGTTTGGGATTAATTAGCCTGAGTTTAGCTGGTTTCATGCTTTACGTGCCTAGGGGCTACCCACAGTCACAGAGAAGGGAGGAGTTTGCTGTTGCTGGCTCGAAATCCTCTCCAGGGGTGATCTTGTTCATGTCAACCATGAGCAATTAGAGAGATTAACTGTCTTGTTTTCCTTTCTGCCCTAGATTGATTCTTGTGAGGCTCTGGGACATTTGAAAGTGATTTGGAGAGAGCAAAGTCTGTGTCTGATGGACACCAAACCAAAGCCAGCGTGTGTTGTGCAGCAGGCTCACTGCCCAGGAATGAAGTGCCCTCCTTCAGAGGACTTTCCTCCTCAGATAAGATTGTCTGAAAAGATACCACCAGTGAAGCCTTGCTTCAAGAAGAAGCAGCAAGTGCAGAAGAGATTGGACACAGAAACCCTCCGGGCTTTGCGGCCAATCTTTACAAGTTTGCTGGGAGCTGGGACCTTGGATAGGGTCTTTGTGCCCCGAGGCCAAAGTGGCGGTCATAGTGATTTATGTGAACCTGCTGTGAAAAAGTCTTTGGACCTCGGAACTTCTTGCCCCCAACCAGAAAGTAACGTGACCGTGCTGATGCCAACAGCTCCAGATGTGCAGAATCAGTTGCCAGTAGCTCGTCCTTCTTCTGGGCATCCTGAGCAGGATGTCCAGTCAGGAGTGCAAGGCTTCTCACCCGAAACTGCTCCTGGAACTGCTGCTGATAATAGTAACGAATCATTCCAGGATCATCCAACTGCTAGTGATGGTGCAGCTTGTCCTTTGTTCCCAGACAAGATTCTGGAAAGCTACACATCTGGCTTATTCCAAGAGAACAGCTGTCCGATGCAATACAATTTGAACCTAAGCAATAAATTCAGTGCTGGGATATTCCAGGATAAAAGTGAAGAAGCTTCTCTTGATCTGGTATTTGAGCTCTTGAACCAGCTGCAATATCACACCCATCAGGAAGATGGAATAGAAATCTGTGTGGATTTTCTCCAGGGCACTTGTGTTTATGGCAATGATTGTCCCAAACATCACACAGTCTTGCCTTATCATTGGCAAGTGAGAAGGACAGCAACCCAGAGTTGGCAAAGTGTTACCAATGATTCCCAGGAGCATCTGGAAAGACTCTACTGCAACCCTGACAATGATAGGATCAAAGTGAAATATCGGTAGGTAACTGAATTTACTCCCTTACTAGCAAAGCCAAGGGTGCTTAACTGAGCAGCGGTGCAAAAATACAACAGAATGTGCGTTCTTTTGTCCTGATGTTTTGTATAAAAGTGTTTTATAAACACTGTGATGATGTTACCTGAATAATATCTAACGAGTTTGCCACAACAGAAAATTCTTGCACGCCTATTAAAACTGCTGTTTATCATCTGGAAAGTATTCTTTGAAGCTGAAGGACTTGAAGCTTGTGACATAAGAACACTTCAGTTCTGTAGAAATTGAGAAGTTGACAGAGACTGTTGTGTAACGTTGTACTTGTTCTTGGCATTCCTAATTAGTCTTTTCTCTGTATTAGAAAAAGTGGCAGTATGAATGAGCCTTTGAAGCGATTGAAACAGGAATGATACAGCAGTTGCTTTCTGTCACTGCGAGTCCAGATTGACTTTATGCACGCCAAGCACAGTTTTCGTAATGACATTCTAAGCAACTAAAACCAGATAGGTACTCTGTTAAGTCCTTTGACTGGAAATTTCATATAGGTGCTAATATATGGTGATATTTCAGCTAATTCACTATGAACAACCTGAGCAATACCTTCAGAAACACTGATCATCTAAGTTGTCATCTAAAAATGCTGAACCATTTATTAGAAGTTATTGTTTCCTCTATACATAGTAGTGTTTATCTACTCATTTTCTGAAATCAGAAAGCAGATGTTAAGTTTCCCTGGTTATGTTATCAATTTAGGCTTGATCCTGCACCCTGAGATCTAAAACAAAACTTCAACTTCTATAATGCAGGTTCCCTTTTGAATAGTAGTGGGGAGTGCTGATGTTTACAAGTTCATCAGATCTATGTAGTCCATGTTTGTATGAGCACAGGGTGTAGACTGCTCATTTTTTTTTCCCCTGGAGGAAACAACAATGCAAATTTCTCATATCTTATCTGCCCTGCCATAATCTTTAAGCCTGGTGCAATTCATTCTAGCCATAGTCAGTTCAAAGCGACACCTCTGTAGTTGCGTAGTAAAAACTTCAAACTGCCTTTGCCACCTGAGTCCTTGCGGATTTGTTCTCACTGCCTCTTCTTCCTACCACTTCCTGAAGAAGTATATCCCTTCTTCCTTAATATTTTAATTTTCATTTACTATGCTGAGACTTCTCATTAGGTATCAGAGACCCAATCTAATGCTTAAAGTCAGTGTGAGTCTTTACTTTCACCTAACTGGACGTTGGATTAGGCACTGAAACTCAGGCTCCGTCAGCCTATGGATTCATCCTTTTTACTGAAGACAATACGAGAATATAGATACCCCACACTGAAAATGAAAGCAAAGTAGGAAATAAGAATTGTATGTAATAGGGAATAATCATATTTTATGGAGTCGTCTTGAAAAAATATGCCAGTCTGTTTAAAAAAAAAAAAAAAAATTAAAAAAATCTTGTAACTGCACAGCAGATAAAATTTGCTGTGTTTTACAACAGAGAAACTTCCATTTTTTCCCAAGTATTTTAAAGGATTTCTGAAAACAAAACAGCAAATGTAGAAATAAGACAAGCCCATGCAAGTAATTTAAATTTGAGCTCTGTGCAAATGAGCGAAAAGTTTTCTTTTTGAAGCCTGTATCACAGAATCCATCGCTACACACATGATCTACATGTTCTAAATGATGGAGTTAAGAATGATTAATTTTAAAAGAAACAATGCTTCGTAATTGCTTAGTCATCTCCAGCCTGTAAAATTGGCTGAATAGCATTGCCCGCCTTTACACTTACTGTGCAGGTTTCCAGTCTGGTGGGTATTTTGGTCTCCTGGTACACAGAGTTTCTGTCTGTCTGAACTGGTCGGGAAGAAACTTAATGGGTGCATTGCCAGACACATGACATTCTGTTAACCGTGAATGAAGTCAGAGAAACAGCATGATCTCAGAAAACCCAGGTGTGCTGGGTCAGAGCTCTGCTGCTGGTTCTGCAGTCAGCATGAAACTCTGCTGTCGAAGCGGAGGCAGACTCTCTGAGTACAAACTAGACTTCATCTCGTTGAGTTGAACTGGTGCTGAGTGGGTGTCTGCCTAACTGTTTTCTTCAGGTAAAAGTAGTCTACTGAGACTAAAATTGTTTTAAACAGCAGTATTTTCTAACTAAATTCTGTTTCGAGCTGCTAATTCTGTAGCCTGTAGTCTTCCTCCTTCTCTTAAAAGATGTGAAGATCTTTGCTTCAGTCAGTGCTACAAAATCATGCCCCGATGCAAGGTTGTAAATTTATAATATGCGCTTACCATGGAATGGCAAATTAGCAAGTCCTGGAACTCCTTATATGTATTTCATCCCTTGGAAGAGCTTCATGTTTGTGGATAAGTATCAGTGAGAACCTAGGAGTGAAACTTCCTTTAAGACTAGAGCTTCTGATTTCAAACATTGAATCTGATGTGCATTAAAACCTAGACTTAACCTGGTTTTGAATTAGTTTTTGAAGTGGGGGGCAGATGTTTTACGATGTATTGTCGCCAGTTTCTTCTTATGCAACATCATCTTGTATCAGAAGAACCTGCGAAACCTTTCGATGTGGACTGCTCGGACTCGGTGTGACTCTTCATGGAGTTCACTGGTGGTCACTGCAACCTGGCTTCCCTTGTGTTCCCGGGCGATGTTGTGTCTCCTGGCAACAAGATGCAGATAGCAGCATGTGGAACCTTGCGGAGGGGCTCGCAAACATGCTAGAACAGCTCATCGTTCACATGGTTACTGCATTATTTGGCTAAAGCTATTAATCTCTTNTTGCATGTCCAAGAAAGGCCGTGCGGAAGCCAGCCTGACAACCAGTGGGTGGTAGTTGTTTATTCTCCTTTGTTTTAAACACAGTTTATATGGCATAGTAAGTAATCATTACAGTCTGCATGCATAATATTGCCGTTGTGTGCTGCTCCAAGAAAGTTTGGCTGTTCAAGAAAGTGTTGGGCTATTGGCTGAATTAGAGAATGAGCTTTAAATTCAAATACGATGTCCTTCAAGTAGCTATTTATATAAATCTTTCTTCATCTCAATGTTATTGAGATGAGTAATGTAAAATATACGTTCGGTCGTTGCCTTTCACCTAAGGGAACATAAAGTAGGAGAAGTGGTGAACCTTGTTTAGTTACTTCTTTGTAATGTGACTGCCTCAGATACTCATTGCAGTTTGGCCCCAAACGGAATATAAAACTTTATCATAAATTGTTTGTATTTTTGCTTTCTTAAGTCTATCAAGTATTTAGAGCCAAATACCAAGCGATCTAAACAAATGGGGGACTATGAATTTAAGCAGGTTAAACTACTCAGAAGCACTCAGTTTTCTTCATACATGTGAGGAGAGGCCCTGGAGAAGTTCCAGCTTGCAGCTAAGTATTTGAGAGAACAGTGCCAAGTACTGCTTTCCAGCATGAGAGTACCCAAGCTGGGATATTTTAAGATGCTCTTTAGTAAGGGGAAATACTTGGCTGCAGAACGGAGCAGGTTTTCCCCCCCGCCCCACACACACACACCTGTCCAATCATGCAGATATTGCTTTTCAAAATAAGCAACATCATTACTGATTACACGAGGATTTGTTTAAAACAACTCTGCAGTTCCTGACCCATCAATTCTCCCTCTTTGGCTGAAAATTCCACCCCTTCTCTTGGCAAAGAGACACCCTGTGTGCCATGGGAACTGCGGCGTCTGTTCAGCTGCGTGTGCCCCGGCATGTCCCAACTCACGTGAAACAACACCTTCTCATAGTTGCTTTGATTTCTTCCCCCCTGCCCCGTAATTTCTGTAAATTTTATGGAGTGGCTCCTTCTAGCTAGAAGAGAAAGGCCAAAATGAAACGGCTCCAGTGAGGGAAAAGCAGGTGGACCTCCAGTGGTACATACTCTGCCTGGGCGCAGTTGACTAATTACTCTGTATACATGCATGGTTCTTGGATGAAGTCAGAGTAAATACTGTGTGTTCCCCAATGGGGTTGTCCGTGGGCATATGGAGGCACCTGGGAAGGAAAGGTAAGGACAAAAATGAGTGTAGAGGAAACTATTTTTCTTTCGTTCCTGTGTTCGTGGGATAACTTGTTTCTCTAATGCTCTAAAGGTCCTGTGAAGGTCCCTTCCAACCCAAAGCATTCTATGATTCTATGCTGTTAGAATACGCTTATAAGCTTTTAAAATCGTACAGAGCACAGTGGAAGCATTTCGGTCGTTCACGGACTTCTGCATGTCGTCTGACCAATTGAATAGTTAAATTTAGGAAGTTATCTTTCTGATCTGCACAGCTGCCACAGTGCACGAGATAACTCATGTGTTACTGATAACACCGGAGATGAGAAAACAGCTGAAATGCACTGTGCCTGGCGATTTTGTGTGTGGTGTTTCTTGAACGTACACAGCTGAATGGTTTTGAACTTCTTTTAATTCCTTGCTAGAAGGAATGCAAGACAGATACTCTAAATAAAAAGCATGTGAAGTGATTTTAGAAGTGTTTGCCTTGTGCTTTATAATAGTACGCTTCAATGAATTCCTATTTGCTCCACTCTATAGTATCATTTACATATGAAATAAAACTAATTGGCTTCTAGCTATACAAATCTAGGGAAGTTAGAAGTGTTACGCTGAGCTGCCATAGGAATCGGCAATCACTCGTGTATCCCTTTTCTTGTTTCACGTCAATAAATAGATTACAGTTTTGGAAACAGCTGTCACCTGGCTTCAGGTTGAGGTCAGTCTGTTCCCTGTGTACTTAGGGTAATAAAACAGTCCTTTCTGAAACAAAGATTTATAATTGGGGAAACAGATTGCTCAGAAGAGTTGCTTACAGGTAATCCAGCAGGCACAGTGTTGTAGCATTGTCTGCCTGCCCGTTTCGGTAAGGATGAGGAACAGAAAGAGTCTGTTACAATTATTTGCTTAGCAAGAGCAGCGATCGTGAAGTTCCTTCCTATTTGGTACGCGTATGTGTTGAAATTGGTAAGGATTTGAGCTGAGTAATAATTGCAAAATTTGGTACTTGTAGTCAAATGTACGAAGGAGTCCTTTTTTTTGGGAAGCTGGAGGGTGTGACATGAAACATTGGATGGAACATTACTAAAACATCGAGAATTGGTGGTCACTAGTGAGTGTTAGCCTTGTATGTGACCATCTTATGTAAAGCATTGATGAAATTGATGCAGTTTCATTATTTATCATAAGTCTCAGAGGTATTTTAAGTCCTGAGATTGGATAGAATTCTAAAAAAAAAGCAGCAGACGTGTCTGTGCAGAACATTTTTGAAAAATGGGACTTTAGACTCCATCTGAGTGCTTTAGAAAGTGTTCGTATTGCAGCTTTGTGAAAGCAAATGCCTCTCTCGTGATGTGAAATCCCTGTCCTGTATTGGGTCTGTTGCCACTCAGGGCTGTGCTTGTGCTGTCTCTAGAACATCTACCGATATAAAATCAAAACTAATGAACAAAACTCTCTGCAAAACATATNTTCTACTGCAAATAGAAGATGCAACTTGAATTTGATTTATGAAACATGGTATGTGCGGTAATCCTTGGAAGATTTGAATGTGTTTGACATCCTCATTGCTACAGATTTTTAGAACTTGACAGTAGTTTACACCAAAGGACCATTTTAACCCAGTACTTTGTGTCTAAAAGTGGCCAGCAGCAGGTTTCTTGGGAAGAGTAGAACAGAACAAACACACTTCTCAGTACAGCCTCTTATCTTCCAGCAGTCATGCCTCAATGACTTCCTGATCCAGAGATGGTATCTGTCTGGGGGAAAGAGCTTGGTGGATTTTTTTTTTTCCCCCACCCTGCCAGAAAAGATCTGGGGCCAGACTTTCATCTAAGCTGTATATACATCTGGATCAGTATCCCAGCAGTTGTTTCAGATTTACAAACATGCAAGTCGGGCTAGACCCTCTCACTGTGAAAATTCCAGAAGATTGCTTTTCAAGCACCCCCAGTCACCAATTGTAAAGGCAGGAAAACCTGCCTTTCCAGTTTTTTACAAAAATATAGGAAAAGCAGTAAAGCTACTACTATATAGATAGATTTTTTTTTTTTTTTCTGTGATGATGGAGCCTTTTAAGTGTAGAGGTAAATCTTTCTGTAGCACCTTTCTCTTTTCTGAGCCTTTCTCACTGTACACCTGCATGGCTTACAGTCACAGCAGGGAGAAGCAGCGTGACATGAGGAGGGAACAAATTAAGTAAAATACGAAACTAATTTCCTGCCCTGTCACCTGCTGGCCCTCTCTTCAGTTCAAGAATGATGAGATACTGATCAGATCAAGACTGTGGGATCATGTTTACCAGCTTGTTTTTGTTCTTGCCCCGGTGAGAGTATTGCTTCTGTGAGGGAAGGTTCCTGTTTTCCTCTCACACTCCTTATAGCAGTAACTAGGACTTGGCTGCATTTTTATCGCTGTGTTGTGCAGGGCTGTTGGAAGCCTGTCCCTTCACAAGTGGTACCTGGGCCCTTGCTTACTGCTAATTCCTATGGAATCGGCAGTGGTTTCGATGGGAGCAAATTTTGGCTGCTGTTGTCTAAGATCTGATGTTCCCATTTCAAACTGCCAGTACCTCTGCTTAAAAAGAAAGATCTCGTTAAGAGGATGTACTTCAAGCGAAGTTCAGTTTCACACAGTGGAGTTTAAACACTTGGTGCCTCACCCACAGCTGGACTACAGCCTGCGACTTCAAACAACTGTTTGCTACAAATAAGATGAAATATTGCCAATTTGGGGTCACCAGAACGTGTAAATGCCTGACTTAATCTCCTACAGTTGCTGAGTTCGATTTGACTAATCTTTCAACCTTAAGTACAAAAAGTTTTCATACCTGTTTGGATCTTTTAAGCTCATTTGTTCCCCTGAGTGACTTTCATGTTGTTGCTATTGCAGAGAGGAACTGGTTTAGTCATAGAGAGAAAATGAACAGTTTCATCATCTAAGTGGTGCTTAACTCTCAGTCCTGCTTTGTATCACAGCTGTTCTGATGGGAACCGAGTTTCATTTCCTGTACAGACCTTTGTTGATCGCTAGGTTTCTTTTTTTTCTGAACACTGTTTGTGGTAAGACTCATGACATATAACTGAACTTAGGAGAAGAGTTCGAAACCGCATGCATTTTCATAGCATTTACAAAAACCATTTCTCCTAGTCATCTACTTGTACAGAACACCTAGCGAACGTTTGCCTTATTGAATAGAAAGAGCACAGAAGATTCACGCATGAGTTCTTCCCGAAGAATGCAAGGAAGAGTGAGCCCAAATATCCTTACTTTAGCAGGCTACATTCATCTCACAAAAGGCTTCTATGTTGTAACTTGCTACTCGAGGTACCTACTCAGTTCAGTATCCTGAAGAGATTATGTCTTTGTGTTATTTTTTTATAGTTAGGGTACAGAGAAAATGTAACTTATTCGGGGAACCAGGTTCTGCTATTGAGAGCATTTGTGGAATTTTATTTTGAACTGTGCTGTTGTACAGCACCAAATTTGGGGTTGTGTGCTGTATTCTTAAGGGAGTTCAGTATGCTTGTTTCAGCGCAACTAATTCCATTGAACTGCTTTATTTTATAAATAGAGGCCTTTATTTGGTTAGTCAGTGAAGAGAAGTTCTTAAGAAATCTCTGTTCCCGCTTCTGTCACAGATTCTCTGTGGGTCTTCGGAGCCTGTTTTCGTCTCTCTCTGCATCTGCCTTTCCTGGGGAAGAATGGGGATAGTAAATTTCTGCCTCGGAAGCAAGATGAGGCAAAGTTTTGTGGCATTTGCGAAGAGGTTTAATACATTTTTCTGTAGAAAAAGACAGCGTTGTTTCTGTTACTGGTTTCAAGCTGTACTGAAGGCTGTTCCTGCTGCACGATGCAGAGAGGCAGTGGGAGTAACACTGCACCCCACCAAGGTATTTGAATACATTTCCTGCTTTCTCGAACATCTGACAAACTGTAGCCTTCATCGTCTCCTTCCCGCTCTTCTCCAGACCGATAGTTCCAGATGGACACCTCAAAGTCCATAAGTCACAACACTAGATTTTTTTTTTTAATCATGTTAGCTACAAAACTCTCCTTCTCCTTAACACGAACTGCCCAAGCAAAGTATAAAGAGTGATGGACCCCATTCATGGAGCTCATCTTTGGGAGACGGTGCAGAGGAAGTGTTGGGATGGGTCTCTCTCACCCCAGCTCACAAGAAAGGATTTTAATTGCTGGTTTCTGTGTGTGTGTTCTGTCTCTGTCATCATCATAGTACCCAGGTGTTTCATCGCCATTGTACGTGAGCATCTCCCAGAGGTGCAGTTAGCTGTGCAATCACGTGCCCGTGATGTGTTACGTGTTCTGTCGTGCTCCCTTTGGGGCACAAAACAAGGTGATGTGTGCCTTGCTGGTTTATTGTTGGTTTTTCCCTCTCCCAATCTATAGGTTATCCATCATCTACACATTATGAAGGATACCCTTTACTTTAGATAGTGTACGCTGTACCTCAGAAGTAGTAAATCATTATACTGTACTGAAGATAAAGCAATGTTATGCTAAAGAACATATCGGATGTAACCTTGAGCATCTCGCATTCTTACTATTCTCGAGCCCTAAATATGGGGTCTTTCACCTATATTTAGGCCTCGGGCAGTTGAGAAGTGTGGTTGTTGCATTTGCTTTCATCACCGGTGCCTTAAAGCTGAAGCCAGGAACATAATCATGCAATCACTTGCTGTAATCACAATTCATTTTTTTTCATGGCTTTGCATGATGTAAGCTGGTAATAGGCTCTTTGATATACAGAGGAAGTGCTTTAACTGAAGAGCTATTAGTAAACAACTTTGCTAAATATATTTTAGGATTTCAGATCTTAAAAGCCAGTAAATGTTGTAATTTGAAAAAGTAAATACTTCTGAATAGAGAAATACACTGTTAAAATAGAGAAATACAATGTAAATGAGCATTGGAGTAATATCTATTTTATGCGATTCAAGGTTTTTTGCAGAAGAGTATCTTTCCTTATTCCCAATGTTATAATTAGGAAAAAAATATCAGGTAGGCTTTGGGCACATAGTGTGTTTTTCAGATGCAGTCGCTTAAATAAAGGCATTTGTCTAAAATTTTCAGCTGTATACAATAATGCAGTGTTATTCTGAATAATTTGTTTTTAGGTAGAAAACGTGTGTGGAGTTTAAACGTTTTTAGTTAAAGTATTCAGGGGAAAAAAAAACTCTGTTGTGTAGGTTTTGGGGTGTTTATCTATTTTGGTCCCTTAATTTGCCATTAAAACTAACGGAAAGTAGCATTGTAAACACTTTACCAACTTGAAAAATAAAAATACCATTTTGAAAGCATCCCTAATTTAACAGAAGTTTGAGGTTTCAGAAGAATTCTGCTATCCTGAAACTCGTCCTGAAACTGCTGAACAAAGGTTAACAAAGCTGCTTACTCACAGCTAAGGGAAATGGATAGAGGATACCTTACCAAGAAGTATCTCGACCACATTTTTTCTTAAAGAAATAATTAGAGAGCGCTTTTTTGGGTTCTGAGCTGCAGCTCTTACTCTGAGAGAGACTGTAAGTAAACCCAGGTAGCAAGTGCCCAGAGCTGGTGTCCCCATCTTTAATTGAGGAGCGATGGATTTGTATTAAACCAGCTGGAAGGCAGTGCAAGGTACCCAGGAGCTTGGAGAGCTCCGCTCTGTGCCACGGGCACGCACCAAAAGGTGCTCAGAAACACTGGGACCTTTACAGCCAGGCAGAACTGAGCAGTTCCCAGGAATGGGAAAACAAGAACACTCAATGTGTTGTATTGTACGTAGGCTTTCAAGAAGAATGTTTGAAGGGGTGGTCATCAGCTGTTCCGGTACTCAATGCGTGGGTTCTTGCTACAGCGAATGGTCAGCGTATGTCAAGGAGCGATGGCCATCCTGTCCTCCTCGCTTTGCATACAGGGGAGGGGAATCTGACAAAGAAGAGGCAGAAACAGTGAGCTACAAATGCAAAAAATTCCAAACAGCAGACAATCATTACGTTTTTCAGTACCGAGAAATAATTTGGCATGTTCTATACAGGTTTCGCAGAAAAATGTTTAGCTTTCAGAGAAGCTATTTTCACTGTAAGCTGTCATTAGCTGTCAGCCTTATAAATCTTAAACAGTCTCACGAGATACGTAGATGCACACTTAGCTGTGCAGAGATTTTGTTTGTTGTAGGAAAAAACTTAACTGCGGTTTGTTTTACTGGAATTGTACGTGAAGCTTTCACGTTGTTACAGCACTGCTAGTAGAAAGCCATGTAAAATCCCTACAGTTCCCAAGTTGCATATGCACTGTCAGCCCGGAGTTTGAGGAGTTCATCCCGAAGATCTGCTTGCTCGGCAATAAAAGCATGAGGAAAAGCAGTCTCGTACTGTGTTCAGCTCAAAAAATGTTTTTCCTTCCACAGGGTCCCTCCCATTGCGTTACTTTGGTTCTCCTTGCTTTGCTACAGAGCTCTGTGTCTGTTGGAGGCTGTGTGTTAACACAGTTAAGCCCATGTTAGAAATACCTAAGTCATGTATCAGAAGCCAGCCACGTTTCAAGTGCCTGTGGAATTTCTTTTCTAGTCTTCAAAAATGTACAGACCTTTAACTTTTTAGGATATTAACCAGTATGTGGTTACTTTTAAGAGAGTTCACCATGCTGGTGGATAATCTTTATCGTGTTTAGAGTGTATGTTGATTTTTCACATTCTCTTTACTTTGCACTGCATTAGCATAGAACTACTGCAAACATTTTTTCATTATCAGTTTTCACTGTAACACATGCAACATACAAAGTTATAATAAAATTAAATAAACCTGTGGGGTTTACCACCTTTAAAAGAAAATAATTTACTTACAGAGAAAAGGTTTTCCATTTCTTTGCGCTTTCTTGGAGGTCACAGATCTTTGGAGTAGGGAGAACTGTGTTACGGTATTTGGCTTGAAGAGAGATAGAAGTGAGAATGAAGGCTCAAATTCTGAGGTTTTGTATTGGGAAATATCTTTTTGTGTGTTTGTTTCATACAATGTGCAGCACACTATCTAGGGGTCTTGATTCAGGACTTGGATTTGTGGGTGCAACATGACCCCAAAACAGCGAGTCCAACTCCTCGCTCCAAAAGGATAATATAGACAATATCAATCGCTAAACGCACTTTTCTCAAAAATGACAGCTTTATTAGGCACTGAAATTCAGAATTCTAAGACTACGCTTTGATAAGAAAAAGCAAATGTCCTTAAAGCAGCATTAAAAATATATTCATGAAGAAATTCGCTCAAAAAATCATGCTTATGGTGCTGCCTGCAACTACTATAAATAATAACACAGCTTGGTATTTCAGAGAGATGGTTTCCTCATGATTTCACACATTGTTTTCTAATAAAGTAGATTGTAGCTGCTTGTTATGGAACAGAATGACTACATACCAGGAAGGTGGGGTGATCTCTTCACTAGTTTTTTCAACTCCAGAAGGTGTGTGTATTTTTTTAAGCCTCATGTTTACAAAGGGACTGAACCCTTTGTACTGGTCATTTGTTTTGCTCAGCACTAGTTTTCCTTCTGACTAGATCTGTCTTGTAGCGCTTGTATCCGACGTTTGCCGTGTCGTGCTATTGTTATATGCGTTTTGTTGAGTCGCGTGGGTGCCCATGCACTAGCCACTGGTGCAGCGGGCTGGGGAAGGTCAGCTTTAATTAGTATATCCAGCCTCTCGCGGTGGGCTGCAGCCTGGGTGGGAAGACACGGGTTATTAAAATACACCTCCTACGCAGAATAGCTGGTTTCCTCCTGTACTCGTATTCTAACCATAGTGATTTTGTACGCTGTTGACGCAAGTAGGGAACGTGTTGTTGAAGCTTCTACAGATTTGGTGTGATAGTGTCGTCTTGACAAAATTTTCATCTTAATTAGTGTGGTTCTATGACAGTTTTTAGAGAACCACGTGCGGGGAACTGGCAAGATGTTCCTTTTCAGTAGTAAGTTCTCGGCGTAAAGGGGAAGAAAGCTGGCTGGAGCCGTTCCTGCTGCAGGCAGGTCTGCTGCAGCGGGGACAGCCGCCCTCGGCGTGGATTGTCCCTGAAATGAGTCGGGCAAAGCCCGTGCTGGTTGGGGCTTGGTCTGGGGGTGCCGGCGGAGTTGCAGAAAGAATGATTTTTGTGTCCAAAGAATTTTAAAAGTAGCTTATGGAGTTGCATTTTTAAGACGCTTGATTTGACTTTTGGGACTATTCTATATCTTTTCTTTAAGTCTACACGAATGCTGATTGAAAACAAAGCGAGCAGTCTCAATTTACCCAAAGAGCAGTGGATCAGTTCCCCCGATTGTGAGCCCGTAGGAACAGCCACGTTGTCTTTTCATCTGTGTCAGGAAAGCGCTTAATACTTCAAACTGTGCTTAGCACTTCGCAGACCCAAATGCAATTGATGATGATAAGCACTAAGAACAGCTACGCACCTGTACCTCCAATTGAGAAACGACGGATCGTTCCAGCTGATCATTATTTTTTAAAATGGGAACTCTTCAGTAGATTCCTGTGAAAGTAGCATAATAAAACTCTTCAGCAACTGTACCAGTAAGAGTGTGAAATAGCTAGCAAAATTGCAGCCATCCTCAAGCAAATCTGTATTCATAAAATCATATACATGTTTAGAATAGCTGTCACTTGATGTGGCAAATTTCAGACACAGTACTTTGATGTCTATGGTATTAATGTGCCAAGGTTTTAAAAATAAACTGTAGAATTCAAGTATCAGCTTGATTTATGTTTACTGTTAAGAATTCAAAGAAAATATTTCCTATAGTCTCAAAAGCTGCATTTCCAGTTGCCAAAGATTAGTAACTGTTAATGAATAGCACCAAGCTGACAGCTTGTGAAGAGATTATAAAAGTAGAAAACTAATTCTGTAAACAGCATTATTTTGGAAATATGTTCATCCCAGTTCTAACAAAGTTACTTTTGTAGGGAACGAGTATTACTGTGATTTCTTTCAATTTCTATGAATTTCTTAAGTTCTTGATTGCTAATAAACCAGCGATTGTCTAATGATCAGCAGAACTTTAGAACTCCATGCTTTACTTGAGAATTTTCTTTAATTTGATGTCTGTCTCTCAATACTGACTAACGAAACAGCGGCAGACGCTGTTTGCTGAGCCATTCCACGGTCGCTGTTAAACATGACTTTGTGAAGTGTGGAGGGACTGCACTCTTATTTTCCCCTTTAGATAAAGGGTATACTCTGGTTCGTAATCTGTAGCCCCGTTGTCGTTAGGTCATTTTGAAAGCGCCAGTCACTTCATGTGAAGTTGCATATTAGCGTTGATTTTCGTAGCAGCAATATAGCTACTCGAAAAAAGCCAGCATTCCTCAGCGTAGGCTCCGTAATTGTGAAATCACGTTTCCTTTTCATAGTACGCTAGTTCTCTTCTGCTGCACGTGATGAAAGATACTCGAACTCTCCGGTGGATTGGCAGCAGATGCTCCTCAGTGGGAGCCATTTACATTTTCTTTTCCTCCCTGAAGCACTAACTTTCACAAGAATAACCTTTTGAGTAGTATGTGGCTGCTTCATCAAATACGGTGGTGTGATGTATTTACTTAGTATGCTCAAAATGTCAAGCATATGCGTATTGATTTTTGTACCATTCGTGCATACTGAACAAATACCACTGGACTAGGAAGACTGCTGGCTTTGAGTTTTTGTCTTTCGGTGCTGAAGACCATGTTTTTTCCACCACTGTCCACGGAAACTTTTGGAGAGTTCCTTTGCCCTCGCAGCTCTTCGCACTTGCTCCTTCGAACTCATGGGACATCCTTATGGTCACAGGGCTGTATGACATGAGTGCAGCCAGCCCGAGGGTCTCTCTCAGGAGGACTATGCCAACTGTCTCTTCTGTTATCTCTGAATGATCTTCTTAAAATGGGTTACAAAAGGTGAGAATTATTTGTTTTTCTTGTTCTTTCCAGGGGGCATGAGTTTTGGGTGGATTTGAATGTTATGAAATTATATGAAACTGTTGAGTTTGACCAAATGCGGCGGCTGTCCACACCTTCCTGCCCCAGCTCCAGCTCCAACTACTACACGGTCTGGAAATACTTCTGCAGGGACCACTTCGGCTGGAGGGAATACTCTGAGGTATTTAACATGTTCCAGAATCCTGCTTTTGGGTTGTAACCCAAAACTCTGTGTACACGATATACTATAAACTATATACACATTTTTAGTCTGTTTCCTCTTCGGACATTCAGGAAAGTTACTTAGAGTTATTGTTGAGGAAGATAATCAAGAAGGTCAGTGTTGAACTGAAAATAAAAGCAGAACTCTGCTCTGCTGGACTGCACCTTGAATTATCCCTGAAAAGGTCGGAGACACAGAGGCTGACCAAACTGTCAAATTTGAGAGCAAACTGGCCCGTGTCAGTACCAAGAAAGTCCTTTCGAAGCCCTAGAAATCTGGTTTTAGGGCAGAGGGGACAGCTTTCTGCAGCCTTACCACCACTGCCACTTAGCTTTTCAGTTTTTAGTTTATTTACCTGTCCCCCAAGATATTGCAAAGCAGGACGTGAGCCCTCAGAGTCACTGGATCCAGCCCTTTGCCGTCTCGTAGGCTGCACTGTCCCCTGCTGCAGCTGGATGGTCCCATGGCTGCCAGCGCCTGCTCCTCAGGGACCTTTTCCTAAATGTCTAGTTTAAATCTGTTCACCGATGGTTTATGCACACTCGTTCCAGTGTCACCACTGCCCTTTGGTCTTTAACAGCCAGTTTTCTGTATCAGGTTTTAAACAGACCTTCTCTCTTCCAACTCTTTAACCCCAGTTGCAGGCACAGAAGTCATCTCCAGTGTCAAACAGGGTTGTGCTAGACAAAACCAGAATACTTCTATTCATTCAAGCAAGCTCTCCAGTAAGCCTTTTAAGTACCTGCGGTAGTTAAGAGCTCACCTTTGGCTGGCCAGAGCTGTACATAATATTTTGGATAAAGCCTCATCAGTGTCTTACAATTTTGGCAGTACCAGAAATACCTCCGGTGTAAACTAGATCACGCTTTATCTTTTTCATGCGTCATGCTGACTTTATAAGCGTGGCAGGAAGCTTAAGGCAGAGCCCTGTGTACAGTTCGGGGCTTTGCAAATGAAAAAAAAAAAGCAAGAGCTGGAGAGAGTCTGGAAGAAAGCACCACAAATAACAAGCAGTTTAGGATGTTTGACCTGCGAGGAGAAGTTAAAAGAACTGGGTTTCTCTAGTGTAGAAAAGGAAAAAGGAAAAAAAAAAAAAAAAGTCGAGGATATGTTAATATATAAAAGATTGTTCTACAGCAGACTTCCGCTTTCCACATTCAGTGGGCAAATACAAAAAGTAATTTGTGGCAAGGGAATTTTAGGTTAGATATTGGGAATAACATTTGACGTGTGAAAATATCATAGCACCAGCACCAATTATGTAGGAAAGCTGTGAAACCTGCCTTGTTGGCAGATCTTCCAAACAGGTAACGGAACATTTTTCAGTGGTCTAAATGTACTTGTGCCTCAGAGCAGGGGAAAGAGAGGAGAGGGGAAGAGAATAGAGAGGGATTCTTTGAGGTCTCTTGCAAAAATATTAGGTTTTGAACATGTAGTTTATCATGTGTATGTTTTTGTTTTCTTAATTTTCTTGAAACAGCCTGTTGTAAGACTGATAGAAGAAGCCAGCTGCCGGGGTCTAAAGGAGGTTCGGTTTGTTACCTGGCATAATCAGTATATCTTGAACATCAAAGATGGGTTCCAACAAAATGCGTGTTTCAGAAGAGAGATCAAGAGGAGACCCCTTCTTCGCTCATGCGTTGTGCTGATGCCGTTTTTACAGTATGTATTCCAGGAAAATGGAAACTTTGCATTTGTTCATCATGTTGTTCTGTCCCTGGGCATTGTCCTCCTTAAGATGTGACGAGGAAACAGGCATCGCTGGGTAGAAAAATTGGAAGAAATAATAAAAAATCTTAGTTATGTTGGCAGCTCTCGCCACTTTTCAAGATACATGTATCTGAGGAACTCCTTACTGCTAGGCTCTGTTATTTAAAAGTTATGATGTACCTTGTGGATTGCGGGACATCAGAAGCACAGATGTACTTGAAGTTTGCCAAAGTATTGTCCGGCTTTCAGCATCTCACCGGCTATAGTGATTGCCAGACTGTCAGTTCTAGGTCCCATAAAAATGAGCATTCAAAAACATTTTATAATTTTCCAGGACAACTAAAGCATGCCTTGTTTTTCTTGTCATCTCAGCTGGGGGTGAACGCGCTCGCCCATCAAAGGCAGAGTGAGGAAGGTGTTGCATTGTACTAATTTTTGATTACAACTCATAAAAATGCCATTTTTGTGATCTCACCAGCACAGCTGGAAACATTATTGTCAGAGTTCAGCAGTTAAGAACATCTTGTCCTGTTAGCAAAGGGGTGGAAGTCATTAGTCTGACTGGCAGCTTGGCATGCTGTGCCAATCAAAGGAGCTTTAACTGCTGCAGTAGGGCTAGAATGCTCATTAGCTTGCAGAGTTGTTACCACATCAGATTGCGAGGCGGACGTGAATTTGGTCAGAGCCTCAAAACACGTGGTTGGTAGAAACATTTTTAGATACGGTTTTACAGGAAGGAAACCCAAAATTATTAAAGAGACGCTGGGAGGATGCAGGTAAAAAGACCAAGCGTGGACTTTCTGGTTATAGCAATTCTGATTATCATCTTAATGAAAAATAAGGATTTCTGGTATTCTCCTAATGTTTTGCTGCCAGCGACTGTTTTACTACAGTGTAAGTCTATAATTTTGAGATATGCTAAGATGGTGCATTTCCCGCTAATTTTAGCGGACCCTTGAGGCTTCTACACTCGTGAGGACTTGACCATAACTGTTCATGCCAGCTACCAAATCTATGAACTAAGCTCTGTTGTTCTGCAATAAACCTCATTCTTTTATTTTCTTTATCTAAAGACCTTGTAATGCTTACTTAAAAATCCACCAATTCTTAGCAGAGAACAAGAGAATATTTTAAATACTTATGGGAGCTATCCTTAAGAAGTCAGTATTTGCTCTACTTATCACACAACGCTACCTGATATTTTTTTATTTCCCCCCACTACCTGCTTAAATCAGTTATAAAATTGGGAAGGAATGCTTGAATAGAAACTGCGAGAAGTGGGTGATCGTGGTTGACAAATGTTGACTTTTTAATGGCTTCCCTTGTGTAATAAATGCTTACAAATAATTTACACTTGTCAGAAGACACGAACAAAGTACACCAAAGGATTGCAGTATTTTTATTGTTTGATGTCTTACTCATTAATCCATAACTTATTGTTAACCTGTGCTTGGTCTTCCAGTCCAGCTGTGAGTGAATGAGGTTCTACAGTAATATTTTTTACCCATTGACTTTAGGAGGAAAAAAACCCTAAATGCACACTGTAATATTGCAGACTGCTATTTTACTGATCATTCTTAGAAAAATCCATCTTCTGGGTTTCTGTTAAACTATTAATAAACAGTGAGAAGAATTTTGAGTTGGAGTCAAATCCATGCAAATAAAGTAGATCTCTTTTTAGCTTTGAACAGCAGGTGAAAGCCACGTGAACACTTTTTTAAAGAGTATGTCTGCTCTGAAAAGTGTGAGTGGTGTTACAGTTTGCTGTCTCTCTGATCCAAATCAAATGTATCAATTTAAACCCAGATTTTTTTCTCCCCAGCTTTTTTTTCTAGACCTAAAAAGCTCAACCTGTAATCAGAGAATCACATTAAATTATTTCACACAAAAAATCTCACACAGTTCTTTCAGGCTCATATATCACTAGCATTAAACATTCTGAAAGGCAACCTTAATTGACATTTCTCTAGGTAAGATGTGAATAGCAGTAGAATTCTTTTTTATCCAGATAATTTTGTTGGTGCTGCAGAGAAAAGCCGGCTAACAAGCAAGGACAATCAGAAGTTGCTCTGCGATTGTGTTTCGGTACCTTGAGAACGGATTGGCCGGGTGCAGAAGTCATGATTACGTGGCTTTTCAGGCAGCATCATGCCTGAACAAAAGACGATTGATTCCTGAAGAGTCACTCTGGGGAAAATGGCTTTGCCTTTAGCAAAGCTTTGAGAGTTTGTTTGTCCTCCAGTAAACTTTCTTTTCACAAAGACGGCATAGGGAGTCGAGTTTGCGTGTCGCTCCCATGTGCGAAATCCAATTGCGTATACATGGAGAGGCAGGATTTGGCCTTGGATGTTGTCAAACCTCAGCTTGCCCAAGATGAATACACAAAGGATTCACTTTCCCCGTTTCCTCCTAGCCAGAACGGCTTTTCTCCTTGTGCTTTGGCAGTGATATGTTACCAGAACACAAGTGACCTGAGAAATTTCATGAACTTTAATGTTCATTAAACTTTAATGAAATTTAATTTAAGGTCGTCTTTGGGGTTTAGAGACAAGATTCACCTTGTGTCTCTGCAGCCAGACAGCGGTACCTCTGACTTTGTACTCTTTCCTAACAAGAGCCACCTACTTCTGAGTGCACCTTACCCATTCGCATTCATTGTGGGTTGGTCCTGGAGTCAACAGCAGCTTTTCCTATAAAAATACTTTGCTGAAGTACTCATCTGGTGAAATTTTGAGATAGTTCCATATATTCTTGCAACTGAAAGGGAACCTCACCAGCTTGCAGGAGCTGAAGAGCTGTGTACTTAAGGTGTGAAAACCAGAGCCCGAACCTGCAAGCTTTACGTGTTCAAAGCGTTGTCATTGACATCAGTGGGAGAGCTCCAGTAAGGAAGCGTTATTCAGTTGAGTAAGGCTTGCTTGTTCAGATTATCATCAGGTGAACGTAAACCACAAATGCCACACTCTTTATCTAAATTTAGCAGCTTCAAGAGTGTGAAAAATTCCACAGAGGTGCAGGTATTTATTAAGAACGAAGTCTTGCCACACCACAGTTGGTGTCTTCAGCTGGATTTTACTGGTGCCTGTTCTTTTTCTGGCATCCGTGCTCCTTGCCTGCCACGGCCGTTACAGGCAGCACCTCCCCTCCTTCGCCCCTGCCTGACGTCTCACCTGGCAGCATTCCCCAGAAGAGGGGCTGGTCTGTCGCATGAAAATCAGCAACTGCAAATGCAAATCTACATCTGGCCCGTGCAAATGAAAATAAGGGAGCGTTCCTCGGCACGATACTGGGTAGTACTGAAAACGTAGCATCTCCTCTCCTACATAATGCAGTGAAATAGCTGCAAGTTTTGCCTATAAAATGTTCTTAGTTGGGGTTATTCGTTATCCATACCGTACAAGAAGGTTTATGTTTCTACTCCTTGTATTCTAAGGAAATCAGGTCAAATGTTGCCACATTATTCGTTTTTTCTTATTCTGTGTGTTAAAATCACTAATAGTTTATAGTGATTGGAAGCTCTTCTGATTGGGAATATTTAAGCACAAACTTTTTCTCCTTCCCTGACTAGGACCTTAGGTGGCAACTCTCCAGTACCCTCTCCATCAGCTGAACCAGCTTCCTCACATGCTCCAGCTGCTGTTACCTCTCCAAACTTCTATCCTGAAACCTGGATTAGTATGGAACCATCTCAGGACTTCATCCAAGTGCCTGTTCTGAAGGAAGATAAAAGCTATAGAACCATTTATAACCTGTTTCACAAGACTGTGCCAGAAACCAAATACAAAATTTTGAAAATCCTGAGAGTGCAAAATCAGTTTCTTTGGGAGAAATACAAAAGGTAAGATAATGCAAATACCATTCTTCTACAATAGTGGAAAAATACCTTAAAATATGTAATCTGGGCTGCAAAATAGGAGTTGGTCAATAAGTAGAATACATAAACTCCAGATTTTCTGAAGAAAAGGAGCATCTTCAGTTGAACAATTTTATCTGAAAAATACCCACTCTGTCTCTCAGTAATTCCTCTCCCTGGCCTCTTCGGAAGCTGTAGTGGGATTTAACTTTGCGCAGCCCTTGTTTTCACTCTGAGGAAGATTTCCTTCCGCATCCGAGGTGAAATACAGGCAAAGATAAGCAGGCGCCTCTCAAGCTGCTTTGCTTTTGCTGTGTGCAGGCGGGAGAGCTCTGCCTCCAGCACTATCAGCTCGGGACCTTTCAAAAATACGTATTTCACTCAAAAGATGTATTTGAAAGTGGAAGTCCCGCTCTGCTATCCATACAGAAATGTTTTCGTATCTCCTCTTACAGCTCTGCTGTTCCAGAGGATAATACCGATACTTTCAGAGCTGTAGTGAAAACTGCTTTTCCCTTGCAGATCTGCCGTGAATACTCATCTTCGCTTTCCATTTTCTCTTCCAGGAAAAAGGAATATATGTCAAAAAAAATGACTGGGCTTGACAGGATAATGAACGAAAGGCATTTGTTCCATGGCACCTCCCAGGACGTGGTGGATGGAATCTGCAAGCACAACTTCGACCCGCGCGTCTGTGGGAAGCACGCCACCATGTTTGGACAGGGCAGTTACTTTGCCAGAAAGGCAAGCTATTCCCATAACTTTTCCAAAAGGTCACCCAAAGGCGTTCATTACATGTTCCTGGCCAAAGTGCTGACAGGAAGGTACACGGTGGGTAACCACACCATGCGGAGGCCTCCACCGGTGAACCCCGGCAGCATTACCAGCGACCTCTACGACTCTTGTGTGGACAATTACTTTGAGCCTCAGATTTTTGTCATTTTTAACGATGATCAGAGCTACCCTTATTTTATTATCCAATATGAAGAAGTTAGCAACACTGTCTCCATTTGAAAACTT
Source organism: Balaeniceps rex (assembly GCA_013401315.1). Classification (NCBI taxonomy): domain Eukaryota; kingdom Metazoa; phylum Chordata; class Aves; order Pelecaniformes; family Balaenicipitidae; genus Balaeniceps; species Balaeniceps rex. The sequence continues at coordinate 56,565 of VYZW01019780.1, forward strand.
GTGCTGCTAAATTACTCATTTTAATAAACTCTCTTACCTGGCATTGGTAGCAGTCTTTGTGGAAAAAAAAAATTTGGACATTGCAGAACTGAATAAATTACTTGCTCGGAAGGAATCGCAAAATATAGAAAGGAAGATCTGAAGCGACCAATTGTGCACTTGCTGTTTGATTATGTATGTGCAAATTGTAAATAGTTTTCCATTGTTTATAGTTGAAAATCTGTGCCTTTTGTTATAAAACACTGTTTATTTATGTTAGTAAATATCCATGTTAAAAACCTTGCGTGCATGTATCATTTCCATTGCGTTCTGTGCATATTAGAGCGGCGAGAAAATTGCTTATGCCCTGATCTCGAAATCTTAAGGACGGCCATTTCTAGATAATCAGAACCAGATAATTTTCATCCCAAGTGTATTAAATAAGAGATTCTCCCAACCACTATTTTTTATTACTGTATTTCAGAAAGATTGGGGGAGATTACAAAACTAACATTCTGCTCACGCTTTGGATTATTAAACAGGACAACACAAATAAATCCATCATTTTCTAAAATGAACCCTAAGTAAAATCAGTATGGCCCAGAGTCCACAGCCAAGAGCCAGGTCGGTGCTCTGGAAGCCGTGACTGTCTGCCATCCCCGGTTAAAGGGGGGTAGCTCCGGGGGAGCAGAGTTCTTGGAAAAAGAGACCTCCAACAAAGCCTCTTTTTGATGAGGTTTTAAATTTGATCAAGGATGAAAATTTGTGCTAATGTCACTTAATGAGGCTGATATTCAATACATTTAAAAATTATAACATTAAAATAATTGTCCACACATCATCCTCATTTAATCAGGATATTTTTGGGGGAGTTTCCAGGCAGCTCTGCTTGGCTCGGTGCTCTTCAGTATCTTCAGCAGCGATGCAGAAAAAGAAACAGGGTAACAGGGGATGCTTGCAGCTGGCCCCAGCCAGGCGGGGTGGGTGGTGGGATAGGCGGGCGGCCATTCCCAGCTCCTGTGTTGCTTGGGCAGACGAGCTCTTCCGAACGAACAGCGCGTGCTGCAGCGCGCCCCGGGGCGAGTTAACGCATTCGTATCTCGAAGGGGGGAAGAGGGGCAGCGCCTCGTGCAGAATTACAGAGCAGAAACTCGTCCTGGGGTGACGTTACATGGAAGGACCCGGCGGTCGAGAGGAGCGACCCCAGCAGTGACGCCGCAGGCTTACGGCACGGCTCGCCGGAGCTGGCGCTTGCGGAGGTTTGGAGGGGTTCCCATGGGCTACGCCGCGCGCTGCAGTGGAACAGCTGAAGTCGTGGCACCAGGGGTTTTTCTCTAGCTGTGCTTTATGAAAAAAGCAGTCTCTAAAGCGGGATCAGAAGTAATTTCAGAACTATGATTTAAAATTCAGGAGAAGTTAAGTAAATAACAATAATCTCCATTCCAAACCTTGGCATATTTTGTGTTCTCAGCTCAGTCTGTTTTTCTCTGAGCCACCCCTGAAGCACCACGGCACGGTGGGGCCCATGCCGCACGCTCAGCAACCCAGGAGCCGGCTCACCTGGGCGCCGTCGCCTCGGCTCATTCCACCGAAGTCGTTAGAAGCTTGTCACAGTCCCTGCTCCCTCACCAGAGCCCTAACAGGCTGGCTAGCATTACGAAATTTTATTTATATGGCAAGTGACATAGCTTACAGCCCAGCAAGATTAACTTGGATGCTTTATAATTGTTCACCTCAAGCAGCCCAAGTTAGATGTACCCGAGGTGCCCTGTCCTCATTAGGATCTTTACAAAGTGTTGCGTATCTCGTTATAAAAGCTACACCCACTTTATTAGCGCAGGTGTGGCCTGGGAGCGCTCGCCTGATGCTCGGGAAGCTCTGGTGGCCCCGGTGCCTCGGCCAGCCCGAGGAGCAGCTCTGCTGGGTCTCTGGGGTGGGAAGGGAGCTTCGGAGCCGGTGCTCTTGGCAGCAAACCTTCAGCAGAGCCTGGAGCTGCGCCTTTGCGATAACCCGCTCGGTACCCACTTTCTCTCTGGGGCCTAATAAAAATGTGTTTTGCCATGGGAGAGAATGATTTACTCCCAACAGCACTCCTTTCTGTCCCACCGGATCACCCCTCATTACCTGTAGTAGATCAAACCAGCTGGGAGGTGAGAAGAGGGGGAAGATCCAAGCAGCTGGTTCCAGTTAACTCCCAGTCTCTTCTGAGGCTCTCGGCAGAGCTCAAATTTGAGAGGGCTTCTCTTGGAGGAGGAGGCATTGGTGTGGTGGGATGGGAGCTACCGGCTGGGATGTGCAACACAGAGGAGCCAGTCCTGGCCATAACGTGCGTCCCCAAGAGGTGACTTTGGAAAGGTAAGGTGGTTTGTGGAGGAAGGGATTGTGGCTGATAATGAAGTAAAGCCGAGGTCGTCTCTTTTTAAAAGCTGCTGCATCTTCTGGCTTGCCTTCCCTTCTTGCCGGTGCTACCCAGGCTTTCCTGCAATAGCTAAAGCAGCAGCGTGGCAGTCCTGCTGCTGCGAGGCGGCGGTGGGCTCGCGTGCCTCTGTGGTCCGGCTGTAGTGGAATCGGGGTAGAAAGGTGAAACTCTCTAATTGCTTGTATGCCCTACAGACACCGCGCTGGAGAGCGCTGCCCGCTGAGCCCTGCAGCACGAGCACTGCTGCCCACGTCACGGGCACCCGTGGGTGCCTGTCCCTGCCCTCTTGGGGGGCGCGGGCCAGCGTCCTGGGGGGTGACTGGGGCCGGGAGCTGCTCCGGCAGTGCGAGCTGATTGTCTGAGAGCATCACATTGCATCTACCGCTGTGTCTGTGTGCGTGTTTTGGAAGTGTCTTTGCACCGGATACTGAAGTTACTTCAGAACTGAGACTTAAGATTTACTTAAGAGACGAAGACTTCGAATAAGGGTTGATGTTCTTGTGGCTTTCGTGTTCAGTAGCTCCCCCCATCAAAGGCTTCTGGCCAGTTTGAGACTGGGCTGAACGCGATCAGTGTGGGAGGTGGGACTGCTGCCGAGGGTGGGGAAACGCATCTGCCGGGGAGGGTGCATTGGGGGCTGCAGAGCCTCACGCTGGGGATCGGAGGCTTCCCTCCGTTCTCAAGCCATCCTCGGGGAAATCGGTTGTGTCTTCCTTGGATGTTGTAATGGAGTTTTGGTCTTCTGGGACCTTCTCCACGCCGCTGGTTTGCTGCCAGCCGTTGGCTCCAGCCGGTGGGGCGCTCCCACAGCCCCACGCGCTGATGCTCCTGGGATGGTTTTCCTGAACCTTCACCTTTTTACCCTTCCCTCGTGAGCACATCGAGACGGCTGCGGGGATCGGTGATAACGAGCTCCAGCGACACGCTGCTGACAACGTATTGAAAATATTTATGTTGTTTCCATGCCAACCTGTTCCAAGTGTCCAAACCATCGTGCAAAGGCTTATCAAATTAGCTCCGCGGCACGTGGTGACGTGGTCCTGCGCGGAGGCCACAGGACCTGATTTCCCCTTTTGTACCCATGTAAGGCTGGCCCCGTAGCTCGTGGTGTTGCTGCCGTTGGGAGCCCGGCCGGTCACAGGGATGTGCTGGCCAAAATTTGGCACGGCTGGTCGGCAGCAGTGGAGGATGGGCAGAGGCGTGCTGCGTCACCACGTGCTGCCGAGGCACGGCAAGGCGAACATCGATAACCCTTCGGTGTCCATCTGCAGCTCTCCCGGGGCTAGCGGAGGATCGCTCTTGGCTTCCAACCTCCCTGCGGGGCAGGGCCTGGGCAGCAGTGACGGAGCTGCGCGGACGTCGGGCCAGAGCCCGGCAGGAACAGAGCGTGCCCATAATCACCGCGTCGGCTGTTAATTGCCTCCTACGTGCATCATCGCAGCTCCTTCCGTGGCACCGGTTGCTCAAGGGCTGTCTCGGCAGAGCACTCTGAGAAACCGGCTGGTACTAAATCTGCTCCGGAGCCGCCCCTGAGGGGGACATGGGGAGAGAATGGGCCTGATCCCAGCCTCGCTAATGGGCGTGCTCCCACACGCCTGGGGGGCTGCTGCGGTTCTCCCTCTGGGTGTGTTTACATATATAAAAACCATACATAAATATAACCGAAGCGAAACCCTCGCACGGCCATCGCAGCCGCTCTATTTCAGTGCCTGTCACCAGGTTTCCCACCCCTCCCACTTCCCCTCGCTGTTTGTTACCGAGCTCTGCGCTCGCCTGTACCAGCACACGAGGTTTCTGGGGCAGGATCCGTCCCCGCCGTGGATGCGCAGCACCCTGCGCAGGGCTGCGCCCCAGCGGGGCCGGGGGCTTGCCGTGGCGTGAATAAATAGTAGTGTGTTCTTGACCTGGTTTGGGTGGTGTCACGCCAAGAGTTCGAAGATGAAACCAGGTGAAAATGAGTATTTGCGATAAAGATCTCGCTGCGTCATTATTGAAACTGGAGGTGATTGATCACACGTGCTTTGGGCAAAGCTGTGCCATTAGGAAAAGCCGATCAGCGCAGCTCGTGGCTGGGATGGGATGGGATGGCAGTGACGAGCATGTGTACCGAGAGGGATCTTCTGGCTGGGCTGCGCTCGGCGTTTCCAGACCCACGGGAAACCAGCATGGGTCTAAGATGCCGGGTGTACCCTGGGCATCTCGGGCAGGGGGGGGCTCCGCTAACTCACACGTGTGCGTGGGGACCCTGCCGGGGTCACGCTCCCAGCTTCTGGAGGCAGCAGCTCACTGGCAGTGAAAGATGGCGTCACGTCTGCTTTGGTCGCCGGTGGTGTCTGGGCACGGCGAGCGATGACGGAGCGCTTTGTCATGAAACAAACTGTCCTGGACAGCAGGGTAAAGGCGTCTCGGTGACCGATGGGAAGGAACAGCTCGAGCGTGTGCTGAATTGGAAGCTGGGCAGAGGTCAGGAGGCTGCTCCTCAGGGAGATGTTTAAGTGCCAGTCGCCCAAGGGGTTGTGTGAGAACGGCCGTGATTCCCGTCCACGCTTCTGCGCACGCAGCCACGCTGCTCACCAGCAGCAACCTCCTAGCAGGGGCTCGAGCCTGCTTGGGCTGTGAAACACCCTGGCACGGACCCCAGCCCTGCGTCCGCTTTGGCCTCTGTGTCTTGTACAAGTGGTGCTTGGGGCTGTCAAGCTTCTAGATTTCTCCAAAGAATCATAATCCTCGAGCAGGAGGGGTCTCCCGTCCCCCCGTACGGGTGGCTGAGGGCTGCCGCGCAGACCTCGCACCTCTGGGCAGAGCAGCTGTCGGGACGGCTCCGGAAGGTGTTTGGGGAAGTGGTTAGAAGGAACGTGGCAACAGTGGGTGATCGTAGTGGGAAGGTTCCTCGGGAGGTGCCCTTCAAGTGGGAAGGAACCTTGGGAGGTGTCTAGACCAACCTCCTGCCCAAAGCAGGGTCAGCTCCGAGGTCAGACCGGGCAGCTCAGGGCTTCATCGAGCCCGCTCTTGACAAACTGCGAGGGTGGAGGCTGCACGGCTTCCTGGGCGACCTGCTCCACCACCCACAATGTCCAACTTGGGGGGCCAAAAAAAAAAAGTCTCTGTGTCCAGGATGGCACTGCGCCATGATTACATGCCTCGGCGCGTGGTGTCCATATGTTGCAACCATTTTATATAATTTCCAAACTTGTTGCAGGGGAGTTTAGAAGTGGTGGTGTGGAAGGGTGCGTGGAGCACTCCTCCAAGGCTGCGTTCTTGGGTGTATGCAGTGCTACGTCCGTTATCTTCCCGGAGGAGCGAGGGGTGATGGACACAAGAAGAAAATATTCATTAATTAAAGGTGTGCTGGAGCTCAGCCCAACCTGAGGGTGGTGTGAACCCCACAGGTTATGGCACAGAGCTGCTCCAGGGCCTCTCCTCTCTCAAAAGACTCTTTCCTCTCAACTTTGCCAGGAAAAGACAGAGCCAGACAAGGCCAGGAGAGCGCTTTGCGGTCAGTGTCACACCCCGGCCCAGGGTTTCCTTCTGCCGGAGGGGAATTCAAGGCCGCTGGCTCCGAGGGCTGACACCTCATGTGACGGGCTACTGAGAACCAGGCCTTGAGTCATGAGGCTTCGATAAAGCGTAACACACCATGAGTTTCTTTGCTTCCTGGTATCAAAACCCCTAGTAGCGCGCACAACTTGGGGTTTGAGGTTGGGGTTTTTTTTTTGGTTGATTTGTTTGTTTGGTTTTTTAATGTGGAAATCTGAGGTTCTCGCACAGTAGTGAGAACTGGGAACCGGGTTACAGAAGTAGGGAGCGTCTCTGGCTGCCGCTGGGGTTTCTCCATCGCTGGCAGTCCACGGTGTCATTGCCACACTAACACCACGGCAACCGAAAACCTCCTCTCCGTTAATTTTTTTTCTCCTCTTACGGCTACAAAGTCTGTTTTAATGAGAATATTTTCCCATATACTGGACAACAAATGTCAGGTTGACCTAAGGATTGTTCTTTCCTCAATTTCCTTCGGGCTCCCTTTTCTCCAGCTAGCTGGGTACAAGTTGTTTCAAGCATAATTAGACTATTATAAATCATCTTCTGCTCTTTTTTTTTCCTTCCCTTCCGCAAGGAGCACATTCTCATGCATTGATACGCACTCGAGTTTGTTTTGTCTGTCAGACTTTGTGCAATCCTCATACCTCTGCAGCTGACCAGCACAGAAGTGTTCACCAAACCTCACCGAGAACGAATCTGCAGTCTCTCTCCCAGCAGTCTTTTGAAGAGGAATCGATCGTACAACCAAATATCGCAGGTGCCTGGGCCTGCAGCCGCTCTGGGATGGGCTCGTGGTAGGACAAGGGTTTGGGGTAGTGGAGATGCCCTTCTGCTGTCCACGCAGACTGGGATGGACCTGCTGGCCTGCTCTGAGACCAGGTCATGGATCAGCTTTGCGAGTGAGCTGCTCTTTTTGTCCATCCCAGTTGATGGTGGGGAAGTTCCTAACTATTTTCAATTCCGTTACCCACGGTGCAGCATCCCAGGGCCGTGCCTGGCTGTACCTCCGTGCTGTGGTGGCTTCTCAAGGGATGCTCTGCTGGGTTCCCCCGCTGCTGCCTGGGCATGTAGATGGGGAAAGCAACCTTCCTCTGCCCGAGCAGACAGAATCATTTGGTTGGAAAAGACCTTTAAGATCATCGAGTCCAACCGTACCTGTCCACCACTAAACCATGTCCCTAAGCGCCTCGTCTGCCCGGCTTTTAAATACCTCCAGGGATGGGGACTCCACCACTGCCCTGGGCAGCCTGTTCCAGTGCTTGACAACCCTCTCCGTGAAGAAGTTTTTCCCAATATCCAATCTAAACCTTCCCTGGCGCAACTTGAGGCCATTGCCTCTCGTCCTATCGCTTGTTACTTGGGAGAAGAGACCGACCCCCACCTCGCTGCACCCTCCTCTCAGGCAGTTGTAGAGGGCGATGAGGTCTCCCCTCAGCCTCCTCTTCTCCAGGCTGAACAACCCCAGGTCCCTCAGCTGCTCCTCACAGCACTTGTGCTCCAGACCCTTCCCCAGCTTCGTTGCCCTTCTCTGGACACGCTCCAGCACCTCCATGTCCTTCTTGTGGTGAGGGGCCCAAAACTGAACACAGCACTCGAGGTGCGGCCTCACCAGTGCCCAGCACAGGGGAAGGATGACTGCCCTGCTCCTGCTGGCCACACTATTTCTGATACAAGCCAGGATGCCGTTGGCTACCTGGGCACACTGCTGGCTCATATTCAGTCGGCTGTTGACCAGCACCCCCAGATCCCTCTCTGCCAAGCAGCTTTCCAGCCACGAATGTGGGGTACCACAGCAGGCTCAGTGTGGACATGCTTCCTTCGGGCTCCTGCCAGCACGGCGTTAAATACAGGGCCTCTTCCCACTTCACCCTGGTCCCAGATGAGGAGAAGGAGTTATGAGAGAGAGAGAGGACAGCCCTGAACCGAAAACGTGCCCAGGACCTTCTGGATACCGGAGGGGAAGATGCCGTCTCTGACGACTCGTGCACAAATACCCTCTTGGCATTGCCTGGTGAATACATCCTGGGGATGGAAGCCAAGAGGGCTCAGCGCAGAGCCAGCGCTAGCGAGGAGCAAAGCAAAGGAGGAGGCGAATGAGAAGGAAAGGAGGAAGTGATTTAAGAAAAGTGAGAATTGGGGTTTTGTGAGGAGGAGGAAGGGAGGGCGAAAGGAGCAGGAACAGAAACGGGGGAAGGGATGACAAGAAACACTCAAGGAAATGTCCAGCAGGAAAAAAACACAAATAGAAAGCAAGAGAGGGAGAGAGGACGTGTAAGGAAATGGAAACGAAGGTGCCAACTGCAAGAAATCAACGGTCAGAAATAACGAGGGTGTGCAAAACCCGCAGAAAGCCAGCCCCCAGGTGCGGTTACGGGTGCTCCATCACGTGGGCGCCCCTGCGAAACCAGGTGCTGCTTTACATCTTCCCCTGCGCTTCGGGGTCGCTGCCCTCCGCCTGCCCGCGGGCCGGTGCCGGGGGGCGGCTGGCGGTGGCCGGGGGCCTCGTGGGGGCCTGGTTGCCCTCAAGGCTCTTGCACGGACATCGGCTCTGCAAGGGGGCAGGCGGTCGTCTTGCTCTTCTCGCGTTCTCTAGCAAGTGTTTAACCTCTCTGTTGGGTGTTTCGCGGTCAGGACCTGCTCGGTGTGCGCTCTCGGGGGTCTGGCCGCTGGTGGGACCCGCTGCCCTGCGGCTCTTTTGGTGACCGGGGAGCGAGGGCAGGACTGTGGGGCTGTAAGCACCCGCCGCTGAGTGACAGAGGGCAGGGCTCTTGAAAGGGCAGGTAATTTTTATTTTTTTTTTTTTTTTTAAATTTCCACTGAACTTCTGGCGTCGTGTTGGAGGATGCAAATACGCCCTCAGCCCCTGAACACGGATGCAGCTGCTGGACCCGTTCATGCACACAGTTTCTGATGTGACCGCCGGCTTTCAGCCTTCTAACGAAGGGAGAGCTGCATGTTCAGAAAGACTGGGCAGGGCTTGGTGGGCACGCCGCACAGCGTTTGTGGGTTTTCTTTAGGTTTTGGGGGCTGTTCCTGAAAAATCTTGTGGCTTAGCCTGGATATAAAAGCTAATGAATTAAATTAAATTAATTTAATTAAATTATAGCTGCTCTACCTGGATAAAGCCACGCTCTTGTTACCAAACCCTTTGCGAAAGCCAGTGCCTGCGGTCTGCCGTGCCAGGGACCGCGCTGCCCTGCTGCTCACTGCAGCTTTCAGTGGAGCTGATGGGTGTTGCGGGCAGGGCCGGGCCAGGCCGGGGCTGTGTTTCACACACCCAGCCCATTTCTGAGCTCTCTCATGCCAGCAGCTTCTTGAAACAGTAGCTGAGCCCATAGGAGAGCACTGGGCGACAGATGAACGCTTTATGAGTTTATTGCTGCCGTGCGCTCCAGGTGGAAATTTTGCACATCCCCACCTTCTGCTCTTTGCTCCGAACGCTGAATGGGTACCAGGGCTCCCAGGTGCTTTTCCCACACCAGGCTCGCCCGCCACATCCCTGTCCTCGGGACTCAAGTGACGTTAGAGCGGTGATGAAGGAGCAGCCGCCAACACGAGCGTACCGACCGCTGAGATCTGCCCAGCTCTGGCAGCGGCAGCCGGGGGCTCGTGCCTGCCTGCAGCATGGGCAGGTGACGGGCAGCTCTGCCGGGGCTGCACAGGGGGGAGATGGACGGGAAGCATCCCCCAGGGATGGGACCGCGGCTCATGGGCTCTGCTTGGGGGTGGCCAGCAACAGGGTGCAACCAGGGCAAGGCTGGGACCTGGTTTCTCACGATTTCCCGTAGCGCTGCTTGTGCTGACGTTGTCGTGTCCAGCACCAGAGCCACGGCGCTGCTGCTTTGAGCTGTCAGAGCTGATGGCTCCCGTTGCTTCCTCTTGGGGCTACTCCTGAAACAAAAATGTAAATGATTGTTTCAGACGAGTTCTGTATTTCCTGTTAGTTCCTTGGAAAAGAAGCCTGAAACACTCGCTGGCGATGGGGGTGTGATCTGAGCACAAAGCCTGACCGGCTGAGCCTCAAATGAAGCCCTTGCCTGCAGGCTGGCTGTGATTGATTCCTAACGAATAAAATATTAAAGTATAAATACAAAAATTAATATTGTTAAAGACCTAAAGCCAGGCTGGGTGGCACCTCCTCCGTGCCATAGCTGTCCAGGGTGCGCGGGGCTCCCCTTTCATTAACGTCCATCCTAAACGAAGGCTCTCGCAGGGCACGCTTTCCTTGGGGTTGGCTTTGGAGGGCCAGCTCCTTCTCCCCTTCCTGCCAGCAGCCAGGCTCCATGGGGGATGCCATGGGATGCCCTCCGCCGGCGCCGGGCTGCTGGCATGCCCAGTGGGCCTCCTGGTGCCCCCTGGAGCAAAGGGGAGGCAGGCAAAGTCTTGTTTGGGTGCATTTTGGTTTATTATCTTCATTTATCTCTCACCCTGAGCTGATCCTATAAAATAACACAGAAGTATAAAAATTGAGGCCATAACTTGTCCAAAAGCAGTCACTGATTTCCTCTGCGCATCCTCTGCCGCTTTTACAACACCCACTTGGTGCAAAACACCTCCTCCACGTGTCGAGTAGGACATGCTGAGGTGTCTAAAATCACACGAAAACATACACCAGGTTTGCCAAAGCTGCGGGATGAAGGAGTTGCTCAGTTCTCTGGTTCCCACCAAGGGCTGGAGCGGGGAGGTGGCCTCGGCTGACCCACGGTGCCCAGGCGGAGCCGGGAGCGTGCACCCGGAGCGTGCCCTGGCCGGAGCTACAGCCCCGTGCTGGGGTTTGCTGGAGCAGGGAGGGACGAGGTGCAGAACGGAGCTCTCTGGTCCGGGTAGCACCGGCTCCACTGAGGATCCGAGGTCTCTGCTGCAGCCAGGCCAGGCTGGGACGGGGAACCACAACGCAGTGAGTGGCAGATCTGGGTGTGGGACACGCACATATCTCTGTTCCTGCTTTTTTTTTTTTTTTTTTTTGGAAGGCCAGGCCTCCTGCAAGAGGAAATGGAAATGGTGAAGCCGCTGCCTGGAGCGGTTCCTGCTAATATTCTTCCATAGAGTGAAACTGGAAATGACTTTTTAGAAAAATACAGGGTGATTTGTCAGAGTATTTTTGTTCTGCAAAAATACCTCATCGTAATCAACAGCATCCTCGCTAGGGAACAAAAATAAACATCAGCTCGTCCTTAGCGATGTGCTTATTCCTCCTTGCACAGCAATCGAAAGCTGCCTGGGTTCCAGTTACTGACGTTGCACAAATCCAGGGAATTTCCACGGTGCTACCACAGGTGTCTTTGGTTAGCAGAACGCTGCAGGTACCACGAGTGAAGGACAGGGCTGGGCCGGGCACTGTTCAGCCGTGAGCAGTTGCAGGGGCAGTCGGCTGCAGCAGCGCTGAGCCGGCCGCGGTGCTGGGTGATGGTCAGGGAGCGCCGCTCGGCTGGGACCCAGGGCCTGCGGAGCGCGGCCTCGAGCAGGCTCATTAAATTATGATGATTCCCTCTCCTTCCTTACCTGGAAGATGACTTCAGGCTTGTACCAAGCCTCCACCTGGGTCACCTGGCAGCACGCTGGGTCACAACTCTCCCCCGCTCAGAAGCACGAGTGTGCTTCGCGTACCACAAAACGGCTGCCGCGCCTGTCCTGGGGCAGGATGCGCTTTTGAACTCACCCCGGTTCAAGTCAGTCCAGCATATTTCTGAAACCCTTCAGAGCTGGGAAATACAGAAGCCTCCCGAATGCCCAAGCCTGACGATGAGCCCAACTTTTCTTAGCTGAAAGGTAAACCTGTTATTACACGCCTTTCCCTCCGCCGTCGCAGGCAGTCTGTACCCTTCCCTTTGCAGCAGCTTCTTCCACGCTCAGAGTGCCGTCATGCTGTGCCTCCGGCTTATCTGCCGCAGCATGAACAACGCGGGTGCTCTGGGGCTCCCCAGCCTCCCGTCGCCCCTCCTGCCTTCCTCTGCCTTGCCCCAAACTGGGCTCTGCCTCCCGTCCCAGCCGGTGCCCTGGAGCAGGGTCCCACAGGGCTGAGAGCAACAGCAGGGTTATGGCACGCATCCTTCGGCGATGCCTATACAAAACAAAGCTGATATTTGCTTTTCTTGTTTTGTGGGTTGTTTTTTGTTTGTTTGTTTTGCGATTGTTTGTGTGGTTTGTTTTGGTTTTGATTTTTTTGCAAGCGCTGCCAAGATGGGCTCGATTGCGCAGGAACCGCGTTTCCAGCGAGCAGCAGGCTCCCTGGCACCCGATGTGCCGGATCTCTGCCGGCGCTCGGGGACGCGCCGGGTTCAGCGCACGGGCCACCGCGCTTCGGGAGGGCGTGTGCTCATCCAGAGCTGTGCTTCAAATGCATGCTGAATTTAAATTTAATAAGCATCCTTATTAGTTAAATATCAACAGGTTATTAAAAACAGCTTTATTGGAGATTAGTGGCTGAGAAGGAGCAACATCCCCATGTAAATAATCCGGGGCTGCTCGGGTCATGGGGTTTTGTGGTGTTTGTGGTTCTTTTTTTGGGTTTTGGGTTTGGTTTTTTTTTCCCTTAAGCTTGGAGAGTATGTGAAAACACTCATTTGGCCCGTATGGGCACTGCTAAAGACCTCGTGGCCTTGCCTTTGTGTTGCTCGCCCTGCGTTGTCACCCGGGGCGGGCAGAGCGTGCAGTGGAAGGACGGCGTGTCCCCCCCTGCCCCGCTCGTGCGTGTGTCCCTGAGCACTGGGCAGCCTTTGCATCCAATCCATCGCTCTCCAGTTAAACCTGCCATCCAGGAAAGGGCTGGAGACGATGCGCTGTGGGTGCTGCCAGCCCTGCGCACACGCTGCTCCATCACCCTCCCTCCGTCCCCCCCTCCAGGGTCCAGCACCATGCACCCAAATGGCACCAAACCGGACTCCGAGGCTTGCCTCCTTCCACAGACGGCTCGGCAAAAGCCAGACGGCGCTCGGTAGCAAGGGCCCTGCTTTTGGGCCCTTACTCGTACCCCTGGGCAGCTGCTCACCTGAGTGCTCCCTGCTCGAGCAGATGGTTTGGGGTGCGAGGAGGGGACCCACAGCCCATGCCCCCCACCTGGGACACAAACACCCGGCGGCAGCGGCCGGGGAGCCCTTCCCCTCCACCAGCAACCCGGGTCTGCGTCCAAGCCCCACCTGCAAGTCAGCTCTGCGATAGAGCGGCACCGATCCAACCCACTGCAGCAGGACGGGAGCCGCAGCCGCTCCAGCGAAGCGCGCTGTGCCGTAATTGCTCTCCTGCAGATCGCACCCGGCGCCTTGTTTACTCTTCTATAAATAGCTCCTGGTTGAACACTGCTCACAGAGTAAAACCCAAGCGGGGTGTTACCGAAGAGCTGTCAGAACAGTTCTCAAATTGAAATATATGTATATGAAGTAGTTCTGCTGCCAGTCCCCTTAAATTACAGCTTCCACACCTGCAATTTTTGGTAAATATTCTAATGCGTCTCTTTATACATGGGCGTTAGAGCAGTAAAACCTGCCCTAGCACTATGTACAGACGTCTTGTTCTCATCGTGGTTTGCACGTCCAAAGTACCCTACGAAAGCAGCCCCCAGCCTCGGCACCCGATGCCCCATGGGAACGGCTGTGCTGGACCATGGCGGGGTCCAGCTGGTGCTGCTTTCTGTCCCTGCCAGCAGTGCTCAGAGGACGGGTAGCACAACACAGAAGAGTATAAAACCTTCTTGAGACAGATTGTGTCCAATGGAGGACCTCTGTGCCTTCTGTGTCTCTTACGGCTCACCCTCCCATGGCCTGCGCAGTAGCCACGAGGACCACATGCCTTTGCCGATGACGAAGGCAGGGCCGTGCAGGGTCTCACCAGCCTTCGAGCATCTTCTACCCATGCAGGCGCGGGTGGCCAAAGTACAGCGGGCTGTGACACCGGGCACCTCGCTTCTCCCGTGCTGTTCTATTTTTTTTTTTTTTTCATGATGCAGTTTTTTCCTGAGTTTCCTCATGGAAAGCCACGGGAAGCAGCATGCGAGCAGGCAGGCTCCATTGATTTCCTGCAGAACCTTGTCAAATCCTCTCTGCAGGGATTTTCCCTCTCTGCTTGATGTCAGATACGCTGGGCTGTACGACTCTGTGCACGTTTCCACCTCTCTCCTCCATCTTCACAGCGTCCCAACTTTTGCAGTATCTCAGCTATGGGAAATAAAAGGCTGACTGTCTTATTTGACTGAAAAAATTGATTCTGCATTTTTGCGATGGCTGAATACCCAGAGCCTGCGCCAGTGCCTCCCCCTCCTACCAGCCACCAATTCAGCCACGCACAAACTTTTTACAGTAACTTTCCTGCGGATCAGCTTAACCAAAAGAGCTGGAGCGAGTGGCCCAGGGGCTCTGCAGTGCCCTCCTAACTCTCCTCGATCAAAGGAACACTTGCAGGAAAAAAAAAAGGGGGAGATTTCGAATTTTCGAATTAGGAAGGTTGCAGTGACAGGGCCAGATTTTGCTTGTTGTCTTCGTGTGAGTAGCTGCAATGAAATTGGACTGCTGTGATACCTGTGATTGGTAGAGGATTTGGATTATTGGGGGGGGAGTCAGTACACAATATTTAAAGTTAACAGGGCCCAAACTGGCTTTGATTAAAAACATCACAGTCCAGCGATGCTGCGCGGGCTGCTCCAAAGCTGCTCTGTGTTTTGAGGCTGGGCTGGCAAAGGTGCGAGTTTACAGCCTCCCAAACGCTGCAGCTGAGCAGCCACACAAAACCTTGAAAAACATGCTGGTAGTTTTACAGGATCCCTTGAGGCTACCCCTAAATCGTTAACAGGGCTGTGATTAGGCTTGGCAGCCACTCCAAAGCACAGAAAAAAAATCTTAAGCACCGATTCCCATGGCTGGAGAAGTAAGAAACGTGAACTCGGGCCATGAGCAGGGAGCTCGTCTCCGGCTCTGCCCTTCGCCGGAGCACGGCAGGGCCGGCGTGCACCGTGGTGGCGAGGGTGAGGAGAACAAGAGCAATGGCTCTGGATCCGGGGAAGAAAAGCAGTTCGTTTTCTACCCGTGCAAAGGGTCCGGCTGCTTCAGCAGAGTCTGAGCTCTCTGCTGAAATATCCGTGCGGAAGCTGGGCTGGGAGCTTTTATCTGACGAGCATTGCTCTGCGGGGTGCTGGCTGTCCCTGCGCGATGAGTGTGTTGCTGCTGACGTGCCCTTTTTCTCCTCTGATGTCCAGAGAAGCCCAAATTCCCAGACTGTGCTGCTTCGGCTGCGCTGCCCAGAGCAAGAGGCTCCTCGTGGTGCGGCTTTGCTGATCCTCCTTGTCCCAGCCAGGAATGGCCGGAGAGAGGGAAGAGGCAGAGCTGGAAAAGGAGCGGAGAGCAAAGCTGCCTTGCCACAAGCCCAGCACGCAGGGTAGGACACGGGCTCCCCAGGGCTGCTCTGCACATGTCTTTATCGTCAGCTCTTCTCTTTTTGCTCCGAAGATCGTTCTTCATGTTGAAAGGCCTCTCCCAATGCCAGGCTTTTGCAAAGACGCTGCATCCCTCCCAGCACCCGCTGTGGCTTTGCCCACGTGGGCATGCACTGCGGAGGGGGATCTCCCCGTTACGCTGGCTTCGGCTCTGACGGGGCGGCTCGGACGTGACTGGAACAAAGCTTACAGATACCTGTGACCCTTGTTATTTATCAGCAACGCAGCCCTGTTGATGCCGCTAACCTTTAGTAGCAAATCCTCTTCTTTAATGGTCCTCCCAGTGGGCACAACACAACATGGGGTAGCTGCGCGCTCGTTTGCAAGATTATTCTTACCAGAGCTGCTCGCCAGCTCTTTGCTTCCAGCCTCTGGGCTCTTCTGGCCTGACCTGTGTGCGTCACGCCTTTGCTTTGTACATCTGCTAAGTTATTTCTGCCTGTGGTAAATATAGCACGTCTCCAACCACCGGGCTATCACAGAACCCTCAAACCTTGCTGTATCCAAGGTGCAGCAGATCTGGTAAGGAAGATGGAAAACAGAGGTCCAGAGAGGATAAATAGCTTCTTACAGGATCATATGTATTTTTTTGGCCAGTACAAGAGATCAAACTCCATTTCTAAACTAGCGTCCCTGTCAGTGGACTCTCCTGCCCTCTCTGGGGCTGTGGATGCTCAGTACTTGGAAGAATTCAACCCCAAGTGTTTAGATCTGGAAGAGAAATACGTGACTATAGTCCCTGTTAGAGATGGCTGTTGTCACACCATTCGAGGCTAGAGTTTTGTGATCTAATCCTTATTTTCCTTTTGGTTGTTGGGGCAACTTCTTCATGGACCTCTGCAAAGGGACTCTCCTTCCCTGTCCCCTCTGTAGGCGATTGGAAGATGTTAGTATGTGACCCCAAAAAAGGCTCCAGGATAGGAACTAATGGCTGGCTGCCAGCGCCTGGAGCTCTTGCACTGCCAACGTCAAGGTCTCGTCGAGCTTTCACTGAACTTGCAGAACTTGCCCACGTGGCTAGGCTTCGGTGTACAGGCCACCTCAGTTTTCAGCAGCGTCTCTGCTCATTGCCCATCAATGAAATTCTCGCCTCTTTCCTTTTGGACAGAGCAGTCTTGCTGTCCGGCTGCACAGGTGTCCAAGGAGCACCAGAAATTTGCTCCCTGTTGGACAATATTTATTTGCCTTCATCCAAATGCTACAAAAACCCAAACCCTGGTGCTTCAGAGAGAGAGAGAGCGGTGCCAACACCTCCACAGACAGGCAGTCTGGAGCTGCTGTCCACTTGCATGAGCTTGTATGTGTGGTGACATTTCCCAGGAAAGCAGCCTGCAGGAGGAATATTTGGGCTTGTGGTGCCTAAGTAGGAGAGCACGGTACCAGCCTCGTGCCAGAAAATAGGTAATCTGATGTACCGACACTACTGAGAGCAAGATGGATTCACACCCGCCAAAAATAACTTCATAAAGCTAAAGTCACTGTAAAATTAGCACGGATAACTGTATACCTTCACAGACCTCCTGTGCTCACCCACACGAGTAGCAGGCCGCTGGAACCAAGGCTGTGTGCTAAACACAGGGGCAGAGCTCTCGGCCGGGCTGTTGCACAATATCGTTCTTCAGTGCTTGTTACCGGCAGCTTCAGTTATGACTGATCCTATCGCAGCCATAAAGAAGCAGTAGCAGCAATTTTATCAGCACTCGGAAAGGGTGTCTCTCAGGGAGCACAAAGAGGAGACACATGCCTCCAGAAATCCAGATCTAGCCTCAAAACCTAAAGAATTTGCCAAATTTGGGAACTTCAGTTCTATAAGTTTGTATGGGGATAGGCTGGGCTCCCTTCTGTCGTTTTGTTTTTAGAACGGTAAGAATTTAAACAGCTGTGATAATGATGTGGATCAGGCCTAGGTTTGTAAGGCATTTTATGTCCTTCCCTTCATGGAAAAAAGTAAAGCCTGATATTTAAACGCAATGATATTTCAATACTATAGACGTACAGGACTTCCGTTGTTTTGCATGCCAAGACAAACCACGTACAGATGTGTAAGAACCAGGACCTCCTTCAGAAATATCCTAAACAACTAAGTTTTATGCAAGAGTTCATACTGCTGCCCACCAGGACAGGTTTTTATTGAAAATATTGTTCCCGAATGCCTGTTGTGCCAGGCTGGACGAAGGACGGGGTGAGGAAACTTTGCAGTAAATACCACTATGGAGTCAAATTCGTGTTTATTTCCCATGAACTCAATATTTGCATAGTCAGACCAAATGGCTTGAATTTTTGCTCGGATGTAATGATGAGGCCGACACACCAACTGATGCCTCTTCCAGATAATCTCTAGCTGTGATCTGCTGAAGTCAGAAGACTCCTGCTGACAGAGACGTTTCAGGTGCTTTCTCTCTCGTTCCTGCACATTTTCCAAAGCATTAAGCATGTGAAGCAGATTTTAGAAATGTTCGATAAAACCGCAGAAGTGTTTATAGGAGTCTACTTTTTTTTTTTTTTTTACCACATTCTGGAGGCCATTATAATACACAAACCCGAATAATTATTGCAAGCAGCATACCAGTTAAATGCTGAATATTGTTTTGCATTAAAAACACACCACGTGTCCTAGCCCGGCTTGCTGGCTGGTCCCTAGCATCAGTTGACCAGCTGTACCTACCAAACGTCGCTGCTTGGTTTTCATCGCCTCAGATCTTCGGCATAAGCCCTAAAATGCTGAGACAGCCGAATACGCAGTGAACTCCACTTAACCTTCCTCGGTCGCTCACCGCCGCATCTGACCTCCGCGCTGGAGGTGCCCCAGAGGGAGAAGGAGAATTCTTCCTATCGTCCCGCTCTCGTACGGGACTTCCCTGTGAACGAGCTGTTGGGGGGACAGGTTTAATTTACTGCTCGAGTTGTGAAATCTTCTTTAGAAGCATCGGAGATTTCTTGTTCCGTCGCCAAGCAATAGTTATGCAGCTAATAACATTTCTCGAGCGTGCAGGAGGTACATGCTGGGACAGCGAGTGCTGCGCGGGGCGGGTGTTAATGAGCAGCGCTGTCAGGTCCTGTATCAGCACCCAAATAGCTGATGGAAAGGAAAAGGCGTCCGAAAACAGGCGGTCGATACTGCGCTTTCATAAGCCGTGGGTAGCTGGTTGTGCTTATGGGAACCGGTTGTTCCCCTGCTATCTCCTGCCTGGCACAGCACAGGCATGGGACGGCGGCAGCTCCTCCCCGGGGGGACGCAGCCCCGTCCCCCTCCCCGCGCTCAGCACAGGGGTCTGCGAGAGGCTGCTGTCCTGCCAGCGCTCGGCCGGGGGCCAGCAGGGATTGTGAAACTTGGCTCACCAGTGATTTATGTGACTTTTTGTTTTGAAAAGGCGATGAATCCGGGCCTGAAACGCAGGCGGTGGAAGCTCTCCTCAGCCATCGCGGTGGCTGTATGTAAATAAAAGCCGCACCAGCGCAGCGCTGCTGCGTCCCAGCTGCTAGGGCTGCATTGGGTGAGCCCTGCGCACCCAGCGTGTGTGCAAAGGAGAGGATTGCCTGCTTTTCCCCTTGCATATACAGCCTGCCAAACCTCTAGCTGCTTTCACTGCCCTTCTTCAACATCTTTTCGTTTCGCTTGCCCGCAGGGAAGAGGCTGAATCTCCCTTTTGGAGGGCACGTGGTCCGGTGCCCCTCTGCCCAGGCTGCTGGTGACGATGTGCGGGGTGCGGGCGGTGGTGGCTGCCCCAGACCAGGGTCTCGGGGCACCCGTGCATCTCGTGGGGAGCAGCTGCCTGCTGAGAGCAGCCGTGGGGAGACGTTTCTGTTTGGGCAGATGCTTGCACCAAGGGAGAATGAAGAAGTAGCAACAGTTTTAGCCAAAAACAGAAGCACCAGAAGGCTCCTTAATGCTCCCGTCCTCCTATTTGCCCCCCCTGGTTGTGAGGAACAGATACTCGAACCTTTTTCTTTAGCTGGTGCTAAAAATCTGTCCTGAAGGAAGACTAAAACTGTCGCCGGCTGCACCTAGGCAAGGGTTTGCTATAATCCCAGCGCTGCCACGGACCTGCTGCTAATTCTGCTTTAATATCCAGTGGGTCCAGCTCACGTGTGCATTGACTGGAGCTACCTCGAGGAGGAACGTGGCCCCAGATCTTCTCACCGTTGGGGCCCGAATGCCAACACACTTAATGGCTGGTGGCAGCGAGGGGCTGCACGAGCCAGAGCCACGGCTCTCACTTCAGGTTCACTTGACACCGCGCGAGGTTCCCCTGCCCTCCCCAGATGTCTGTTTCTGTTCGCAGAGGCTGTTACGACACGAGAACTTGGCGTGTGAGCCGTTCAGATTGTTCCTTCTGATACGCTGGGTCTCGCCTGCGCCTTCCCTGCGCTTCACGCGCTGGCCTGTTGCTCAATGAGCTCCTCTGCTGCAGTCCTGCCAGCTCTTGCCAAATCGCTTGTGGTACAGACAGAATTTGCTGCCTTGCTCTTCATCTTCGAGGCTGAGCCTTAACAGGAGTGTGTGGAAGCGCTGTCGTGAGGCTGGCTGCTCTTCCCAGGCTGGTACCTGGCTGTTTCTCTCTCACGCACGCAGCATTTATTTGGCAGCCAGGCTTTACCTCTCCCCTACAGCCTGCGTGCTTTGCTCGGAGCTTCTCACGAGTGGCTGTGTCAAAAGCCGCAAGAGCGCTCAATAAGTGATTTTTTTTCACTGGGAACACTTCAGAAGTGCAGTAACAGCTGAAGTAAGCATGGCTGTACGGACAAATGCTGCAATAGGTTGTCCTTACCCACTGACCCCTCTTCACAGGGCACGTTGCCCGCTGGCCAGAGCATGAGCTGGGTGACAGGCTTGGGTGGGATTACAACCAACGCCGAATGCAGACCCTGGGGAGAGCGGTAATAAGGTGCAAGATGAGCTCCCTGCAGAGCCAGTCAATCCCACAGCCCAGGAGAACAAAGTTCAGCGTGAGCTTGCTCTGGGCGTCTCAGCCGAGGAGCGGCGAGTGTGGTGAGGCACAGAGCAGCACGGCTGCGGCTGCAGGGCACCTTGATGCCTCTCAGGACTGAAATTCTCATCACCTCCAACCTCTCCCTGCAAGGGGCAGCTCTAGGATGCAAACCTGGAAAACCACAGTAGTACATCTGCCTGACTCTAAGGGATGCAGCATCAAAGTACCACGCTCCTGCTTCGGCTGCAAGATGCAGCATCAAGGAGCAATGGTTTTAAACTAAAGGAGGAGAGATTTAGGCTGGATATAAGGAAGAAATTGTTTACACTGAGGGTGGTGAAGCACTGGAATGGGTTGCCCAGAGAGGTGGTGGAGGCCCCGTCCCTGGAAACATTCCAGGTCAGGTTGGACGGGGCTCTGAGCAACCTGATCTGGTTAAAGATGTTGGACTGGATGACCTCTAAAGGTCCCTTCCCACCCAAACCATTCTATGATTCTATGATCAAAATACCACGCTCCTGCTTCAGCTACAAGATTGGCAGCTTCTCCAGCCTGGCTTGGACGTGCAACACGAGCATCGGCTTCTGCTGTGAGCTCTGTTCCTTAGGTTTGTGTCGCAAACATCTGGCAGGCTTTCGTTGGTTGGTTTTCCACCCTTGCACATGTTTTAGTCACTTCTGCCGTACCCTGAGCGTGCCGCTGTGGACGATGCTGGGGAAGCGTCGGTGCTCTGCAGGAAGCGAATCTAGCCAGTGCAAATCCGTGCTTGCTTTGGGAGGGAAGTCGGGAAGGATGAATATTTGCCCTGTGGCATCAATTTCCTGTCTAGCATTCTCCAAAAAGCCGCTGGAAAACACCCAGGAACACAGATGTATATACGTGGGCCTGGCACCCTCCTGGCAGGGGTGAGAAGGAAAGCCTTTGGTCTCTACTTGTCATAGAACTGCTGTCCCCCTCCAGAATTCCTAGAATCATCGCTTTGCTGGAGAGCTCCGGAAATACAAATTCATTATTCAATTTAACGTACCGTATGGGCCCATGTGGAAAAATGCAGATTCCGCCTCAGGAGACTGAGTGATGCAATCAACTGGGTCAGCAAGATGTGTGCGAGGGAGGCTGGCTGCACGACAGCTCCAGCCCAGCCGCACAGCCAGCAGCTCCTCTGCCAGCGCTTGAAAAGCCTCGCTCAGCTCGTCAGGACACCTCCACACTACTTGACCTTTTTAACGATAGTGGATTTTAACGATTTCCTTTATGAGTCTGATGCACGGTAATTCAGCGCCACGTCCCCTGCTGACATCCTTCGGCAGGAGTTGGTGGGATTAGAGGACGGAGGAGTGTAGTTCATTAGTCGTAGGGTTGTGGATTTCACGTAAATGGCTTTTAATGCTCAAGTTTTGCATGTGTCATGCGACAGGCTTGCTTGAGCGTGCACTGCTTTGGCAGGCAGCCGCAGCGTTGGGGGCCTTGCTGGGCAGCGAGCACAGACTTGGTGCCTCCTGCATGGCTTCAGAAGCCCCGTCCGGGTGTTCTGCTCACCAGGAGAGATCGCAGCACGTGCTGAGCCCACCTTCAGGCTGGGGCGCTGGATTATAGCCACTCAATTCACCGTCTCAATAGGTAGCATCTGAATCCTGTTCTGTTAAATGACGCCTCTTGCAGACGAGGTTTCTAATGAAACACTGTGCTGTCTCAGCCCTTGAAGATCAAAGAAGTGTTGGCCCCTTCCCAGGCATTCCTCGTGCCCCTCTGACGGTGCGGTGCAGGACATTGTCTCTCCCAGCTCCTTCCCACATGGGCAAACGTCAGCTAATGAAAGTTGGCTTCTTAATCTGACCCGAAACAAAACTCCTCAGTCCATGTTCTTGCTTTCCTTCTCATGAAACTTATTCAAGAAAGACTTTCTTTGTCAGTTCACAAACTGTTTGTGGTTATTGGTTCTGGGTATGGAAATACTTTATTTGAACAGTTGTGGGAACAAATTTCAGCCTACGGCTCGGCTCAGCTCCATCACCTCCTGGTAGCACTGATGTGCTCTGGCCAGGTCTGGAGGCACTGGTTAGATCTCCTCCAATAAGAGGTGAAAATCAATAACTTGCTGGGATCTGGCCCTTTTGAGAAAGGGAAAGGGAGGCTGCAGGGCGTGCGGAGGCTCCGTGTTCACCCAGCAGTAAGGTCCCAGCCGCTGTTCGGTCCTACAGCCACGCACACAAAGCCATTGCTGTCACGTTTGCGGTGAAGGGACTATAACAGCAGCGTAGCAGCAGCTCTTCGTGAGGGGGAAGGCAGGAAAGACCACAAAGATTGTCTTGGGAAGGAATAACAACGGAAAAGAGTTGTATTATGGTAACAGCCAGGGGACGGCGAGCCCGCAGCAGAAAGCAGTGTGCAAAACAGTGCGATGATCTTTGCCCTAAGAGGCTCAGGGTCCAGCTGAGGGCAGCCGGATTAGCTGGGTAAGAGCGGCAGATTGCGCAGATTAGCTACGCTGGCGGCACAAGGCTGCGGGGGCAGCGGGGGGAAGTGCCACGTCCACGATGAGCCTTTCTGATAGCTCTTGACATGGCTCGCTCTCCTCTCTTGCCCCGGAGCAGCCTGACTGTAGCTGGGCATCTCGGCCTGCACGCAAACCAGGGAGTACAAGGAGTGCAAGACTCCCAACGCCGTCCAGCTTCTGGCATCGTTAGCTGAGATTTTTTGCTGATTTGACTGTAGGTCCAAGTCAGAAGTGTATTTAAATCTTATTTACAGTTCAAATGCATGCTGAAAGTTAAGCGGACGCTAAGCGCTCCCCTGATACAGGGTGCTAGTAGTGGGTTTGGGGTTTATTTTTCTTTTTGTATTAAATCGTGCGCTGTTATAGCATAAATAATGTGACCGAATTTATTTGGCAATCTTTTCGTCTGCAACGTATCTCGTGGCTTTTGAGGAGAGGTAAAGCAAAACCAGCTATAGCTATGGTACTAAATGAGGCTCTCGCCAACCCCAGCTGTGGAACAGGGCATCATTACCTCTCTGGACAAATAAGTAGGTTTTTCTGTCTTCTAGGGTATGTTTTCCTTTTGCCGTGCCTCTGTAAGGCCAATTAACATTAATGGGAGTTGTATATACACACCCAGTGGAGAACAGATCCTTACAGGAGGGGAGGACCTCGTTAGCTCTTTCTTACTGTGGCTTTCATTCCGAGGTGCTAAATTTTATGGATTAGCAAGAATGCTAAAAAATGTGGAAAAGCAATCCTGGATATTGCCATGCCAAAGTGCTTACTTAATGAATTTTAACGGGTCAGGTTTGAGAATGAATTGGTAGGTCTGTGTATAACTAGACTTCTAGAAAAACTATACAAAGGCAATCTGATCAGCCAGCTGTATAAATATTCCACTGCATGGTCCTGACCTCTTCCACTCAGACAGTATAATTCCCTGAGAAACTCTGTTTCCAAGGGAAAAACACTAGAAATTCTCATAAACTTTGCTTTCCCAACCTGCCAAAGAGGGGGCGTTTGCAAAGGGAGTCAGGCATAGGAGAGTGCCCAGAGGACCTCCTTGGGACAACAGTGCTACAAGGACTGCTCATCTGGGACAGCGCTCCGAGTCCCAACCATCCTCGAGCAAACTGAGCTGGTTATTTTTAAGGGCACTGTGCATTTAAGAGAACTATGAGAAACCTGCAGCCTCTGACATCATTTCTCTGGCCTAGGGATGCTTGATTTTTCCCACGTTATGGTGGGATAGCATTAGATGTGTTTTCATGTGTGGTCTCCCAATGGTATTTGAAGGGCCCTCAGCAAGGAAAGATTCTTCCCTGTTTCTTCTTCTCCCCGTGGGTTTGAGGGAATGCAATAGCAAGAGGAAGGCAGGTTCAGCAGTGAAGCAGTTTCTCAGCCCCGTCTTACCACACACGCCCTGCACCCTGGAGCGAGGGGCCTGGGTTGTGTCGGAACAAACACTACGTATTTGCCGGTCGTACAGTGAAGCATGTGAATTCAACGTGTATCAACGCGGATTAATTATCAGGATCACGGGAAAAATGAAGACAGTTGAAAAGGAATGACGATACCATTATAAAGCACACGGAGGTTGGGAAATCACCCTCCTTTTTAAAGAAGCGAGGTTTGAAAACCTTAAACGAATGTAAGATTTAAATAGAAAAATGTCCCTGTGCAGTAGGAATCGTTTCATCCAGCTGGAATCCCACCACAAACTCTGCCTCCTATTGCTGTTCTCCAGCACACGATGTGTTGTTATCTTCTGCTACGTGATGCCTACCTGCCGTCCCCTCGCAGAACGCCCGCTTACAGAAGGCAAGTGCTGGGGTACCTGAGGCAGTACACAACCCTGCTAAATTCAACTCATTACCTTTTTAAAATGAAAGAAAGCTGGCATTTGTGGGGAATTCTTGAAGGCCTGGAAAGTCGCAGGACTATCCGGATACTCTCTTTCCTTCCCTGCAGTCATCTTCAAAAGTATTTCTGTTCTGCTCCTCCGTGGAATATTTTTGCATTCTTAAATTGATGATTTGTCCTTCATGATGTTTCTGTGTGAGGATTTACTTGTCCTCCAATGAGGCACATAAATAAAAAGCTGAATTCTGAAAGCCATGCAGCCTGGATTATGTATCTCTGAATTGCCATGACTCTTCTCCTGACTGCTCACCCTGAGCGTCCACTTATCTCCACCTGCATCTCTGTTCTGCACCAGACAGGTCTCCCTGAACTAGGCTCGCCTCCGGACAAGACCTAAGTCATCGTGCTTCCTCCAAACAACGCACAGACTGAACACTGGCTCTGGCGTAACTGCACTGATGTCACTAATTCGCTTTTGAAACCCAGTTACCTTAAATTGCGCCATGCCCTGGTTGGGGATTACTTGCATTTGCATCTGCAGTACGCTGATTTAGCTCAGAAAAAGCTCTGATTAGTGTGTCAGCTGGTGCAAAGTGCAAGGGCTGAGTGCAGGGATGCCCGGGGAGGTGGGAGACAGTGAAGCCTCCGAATACACGTGGGTATGGAGGAAGGGGCGAGTTAGACCTCTGGGGGAAACTCTGAGTGGCAGGACAGCAAGATCCATGAGAAAACCGAGTGAAGAAGGGACCTGGGGTGTCTTCTTTATCCTCAAGACTGTCCATGGCCCATCAGACCTCTCCCTGCCTGTTCTCACTTCCCAAGTCAGTGGAGAGTGGCCTCGTTTACCTCATTTACCTCGCCATTTACCAAGGAAGGGACTGCAGCAGAAACCGTGCCATGCACGGAGAAGAGGCTCCTGCAGCCGTCCCACACAAGCCACCTGGCTATTTTGACATTCTCATCTCGCCTTTCAGGTCCTGTCATTTTGAAATTAGCTCTTGGGGTTGAATTTAGCATTCTTACTTTCAAAAAAGCACGCAAACAAAAAGACAAGGTTTTCTTTTTCGTTTTTATTGTTGTTTCCAGTCCAGCTCTTTAATGCCATTTTTAGAATCCTGTGTTTTAATGCTGTGGCACGAATTGCTGGGATTTCCCTTTGCTAACATAAAATAGACGATCTGCACTTTAGTATTAGCAGTCAGCCAGGAAATCCATGCCTGGTGCCAAAAATGGGCCTTCTTTCATAAATCTGTGTTTATTTTAATTTACTCTTGCAGCAATGACACGCCAGATCAGCTGCGTTGGTTTCTTGACATATTATGTAGTGCCATATAACAGGACAGGCTTAACTGGAAATGAGAGACAATATTTGTGTCTATTTGATTCACTGATGATACACACAGCTGGGAAACGCCAGTTTTCAAGAAATCCGGGAAGGGACTATTTTCTGATCCCTACAAAGAACAACTGGCAGAAGGCAGGCATTCTACACGGAGCTTTAAATGTTTGAAAACATAGATGATGAATCTTGTATGCCTAATTGCCTTTAACACCTTGACAGAATTATCTTTTACTGATTGTACATTTATTACAAGGCAAGGAAGCTGTAATCAAGTAGGCTGAAATCACCTGAAGGATCTAGAGATCCAGATCCTCTTCCAGCTCTGCCACTGAGCAACCCGCCTCTGTTTTGCTGTGAAATGGGAATCGTTCTCTTGATCCGCTTCTTGTGCAGTCTGCGGAGGAAAAAGGCTCTGTATAAATAACTTGTAATTATGCTTCTCTCTGGATCAGAGTTAATTTCCAAAACACTCATGTCCTGTTGCTACTGTGGCTGGTCTCTTCCTCTCAGCCAGGAAGGTATTACGTGGTAAGGATTACGTGAAGCGATTTTTTAACTTCTATTTTTAAGAGTTCTGAAAGGTGATACCTAAATGTGAGTCATTGCCAGCCTTAAAATAAACAAAATGGCAGCACCAGGCACTTTGACATTCATGGTTAGCAGGGAACACACACAGTGTGGGGA
Source organism: Balaeniceps rex (assembly GCA_013401315.1). Taxonomy (NCBI): domain Eukaryota; kingdom Metazoa; phylum Chordata; class Aves; order Pelecaniformes; family Balaenicipitidae; genus Balaeniceps; species Balaeniceps rex. The sequence continues at coordinate 83,226 of VYZW01019780.1, forward strand.
TGCAGAGCAGTAGCGTGCATGGCATCGCTCCGAACAGCTCGCTTTCAGCCAGGGACAGGTTCCCGGTGTGTCGTACCAGCTCTCTGGCACAGCTCCCTCCGACTGCCTCACAAAAACACAGCTCGTGCAGATGTGGTCCAGCAAGGACTGTGACAGCCAGTTCCTGGAACAGGGGTCAGAAGGGCTGCAGTTTATCTCACTGGGATGAACTCCCTTCTCGGGGACAAAGTTCGGCAGCGCTGTTCAGAGCAGCCCTCTGCTCTGTGCTCGGGGGCGAAGAGCTCACCAGTCACCCAGCAAGTGCTGCTCCGGGGGAGCTGGGATCGCTGGGGTAACCTGTTAAAACACGCTGGCAAATCAGGCCAGGCGATTTGTGTACCACTGGCAATGCACGCAGAGCGTGAGGCAGCAGGCTACAAACAGATTATTAGAGACCTAACTTCATCTCACAAGCAGATCCCTGGAGGCTAATGAAGTCCCAGCGAGTACACTGGCACAAACGCCCCAGCACTCCTCACTACACTGTGCTGCAGCATGATAACGCACGGGGATGAATGTACACGTGAATAAGCAGGTCACAGGAAGCGGCAACAGAAAGCAAGGCGCAAATGCAGCAGTAGCAGCAGCATCAAGTATTGTACTCGATTTACTCCTCCGCAGCTTGGCCCGCAGTGGTGTGCTGCATCTGGCTCTGTACCTTTGAGCCATGCCCAGCGCCTCACGTAAGGATCTTCCCTTGGCAGGCTATGAGCCACAAGTCAGGCTGGAGGTAAAGGGGAGCTCGGCCTCGCTTGCTGTGTTGTGCTAAAGCTGACCGCTTCAGACACAGCAGGCACCGTGGAGAGCAAGCGCTTTGAGTTGCTAGAGGAAGATGTTCAGTAATCTTCCAGGTGAGGATAAAGATGATGGTAAGGGGCATGTTACACACATTCTTGGATTGCTGAGTACCGGACCTTATTTACTCGCAAGGCTGTATTTCCATAGGCAGACTGCGTCAGGGGAGGTTTAGATTGGATATTAGGAAAAATTTCTTTACTGGAAGAGTGGTCAAGCATTGGAACAGGCTGCCCAGAGAGGTGGTGGAGTCCCCATCCCTGGAGGTGTTCAAAAACTGTGTAGACGTGGCACTTTGGGACATGGTTTAGTAGGCATGGTGGTGTTGGGCTGACGGTTGGACTGGATGATCTTAGAGGGCTTTTCCAACCTTAATGATTCTATGATTCTATGATTAGGAGACAAGTCCTGTTGATGCCACTGCTGTCCCAGTCCCGCTGTCCCAGAGGTCCAAATGCCACCCCTGCACTTCCCGTCAAGGTCACCTCCTTCCAGGATTTCCTCTGCAGTCAATGCCAGGCTGCCCTGACCAGAAACTGCCGCTCTTGCCCGATCCCCAGCCATGGGCTTAGTCACTTCCAGCCACTGGTTCTGCTTCCTGCCCTGCTGCTGCCGAGGCCTCTTCTAATTGTGAAACCAGTGGTTGACATCGCGCCCAGCAGTGAGCAAGCACGCCCTTCCTACTGCCTCGTGCAGGCCACCGCCTGAAGCAGTCTCGCCTCCTTGACGGTATTAATGCCTGCAACACGCCCGGGAGAAGCAGCAATATTTGATAGCTAAGGAGTTGCACAAGAAAGAAGCAGAGTCACTTGTACAGGATGTCTGAGGAATAAAAATTGAATGTAAACCTCCCACGGTTGAGGACTGTGCTTCTACTTACCAGAAATCCTCTTCTTGTAATGGAGAAAAGGTTGTTCCATGAGAAAAGGTCCTTCTCAATGCAGAAAGCATCCCCTGTGGTGTATGGTTTGTTTTTTTCCCAGCTCCCATCCTGCCCGCTTCAGGAATGGTGCGTCTTACGGAAGTCAGGCATTTTTAGCGGAGGGTCCTCATCTGTAAAACAAACGGGAGCCAGAACTCGGCATTAAAACAAAGCCTCCACCCTTTAACACCACCGATAACTCAACTGGTCTTTCTGCAAGCAGAAGGTTTATGAAATAGGCACGGCAGGACGGCTCAGGCAAACAGCCACGCCAGGGCCGTGGGTAAGCCCGAGCTGGGGCTGCATTCTTTTGGGGCAGGGACTGGCTCTTATCGTAAGTTTTTAGAGCACCAAGTACTGTGGACCTTAATCCTGATGGGGCCTCTAGGCGTGACAGCTATATAAATATTTAATGTGCCTTTAATCTTGGGGTGGGGAATGTGACTTGTATCCCCAATAGGAAGTGCTGATCCTCCGTTTGTGTGACTGTGGTGTTGTACTTAAAGATACTATGCCGAGTATCTACTACAGTATCAACTAAGATACTGTAAAGTGCACTCAAAGGGATATTGCACAACGAGCAAACAGCAGCATGGGAGCGCTTTTATTCTGCAGGCACTAATCCCAGCTCAGCAAGTAAAACACTGCAGAACTCCCAAAATTGCAGTCTTTCAGTCATATCTGACTTGGATCCCAGAAAGAGGGGTTCTGCTGTTGAGCGTGGTGCCCTCCCGCAGAGGAACGGTAAGAAGGAGGAGTGCCAGGACGGCAGGACACATCCTGTCCTGGTGAGCTGGTCTCAGCCCGCTGGGCTGCCAGGCACCTCAAACCCTGCTGCGGGAAGCGGGAAGAAGTGGCCTTGACCCATTTGCCAACAGCTGGTTGGTTTGGCTAGAGAAGGCTTTCTGCACACCTTGTGGAACAAAACCACAGCCTTTCCTCTCACATTTGGAAAGAAAGGCCATCAGGTAAAGGTCAGGAAGCTTACATTTTTGTGTAATTTTGTATTCTGTAGGGAAGAAAAACATCGACTGTGAAAGGAGCCTGTAAACTGTAGGATGCAAGATTTGTTCTTCTCCCGGCTTTCCTGTGGCTCAGGACATGACTAATCCCCTGTGACAGCCCCATGCTTGCAGGCTGCTGCTCTTACTGGTGCAGCTGGGGACTCTGTCGCTTTTCACCGTCATAACATGAAATGAAAACTCTTTTGCAAGGACATTGTTTCTGCAATGAAATGGAGGATTGCTAAAGCACTTGCCACAACCGCTGGGAATAAATTCACTTTTATTTTATTCACAGTATTGTGAATCAATGGTGAATTATGTATTGCAGATGTCCCCCGTGTGGTATGATGTGGGTGTGTATAGTTCTGAAAGAAACGTGAATACCTTTGGTTCTAAGCCATGAGCTACTGCACTTCAAGATGGACCCAGGAAGTGTGGCAGCACCCTCTTAAGTCACTCTGGTGGAACCCAGCTCAAGCCTGACTTCCCAGCGAGGTTCAGTCTCACGCACGTACCGATGAAATCTAGGTTGTACCTTGCTGTTCCGGATTCCCTGGGGAGCAATTTTATCCCCGTGACATATCTGGGCAACCTTCCAGTCTGCCCTCACTTGTACCTTGGCAGCTCCAGCCTCAGTGGGCTTTCAGCAAGGAGGAGGCCATGGCTACGTCTCCTCCCAGCCCATCGCGATGCAGCCTCCTGCACCGCAGCATCCTGCGGCCAGCCCCGGCTCAGCGCAGCCAGCCCCGTGCCTGCCGGGGAGCCTCGTTATTTCAGACCATAGAAAAGCTCTGGCAAGTTTTATCGCCACGGCGTGTCAACGTGGCTTGAAAATTGTGGCTGCTGTTCACCAGAGATGGGTGCAAAGCTACTTGGTGAAATGTTATGTAAACAGGAAAAAAATATGCTTGTTCCCTTAGTGACACCACAGTGACAGGGAAATGCTGTCCAATTTCACAATCATCTCTTTCCTCTCATGGGTCAAGTTTTATTTGCCAGCTCTCCTGACTAGGCCTCCCGCTGTCAGGTGAGTAAGACAAGCTGGATTCAGCCCTCAGCAGCACTTTGCTCTGCACATCGTGACATGTCTCTGCCTCTGGACTGCCGACCTCCTGCTTCTCCCTAGAGACAAGCTGCTAGGCAGCTAAAACGTACACCATAAGCACCGAGCTCTGGTAAACAGCCGGGCGTTAACCTGTCATGAACCTTACCTGGGGGTGAAGCAGCGTAGGAATCAGACAGCAGAACTAAGGTCGCTCCATGTGCTGAACCTCTCTTGGAGCCTAGCAAAGGGCACACCGCTGGTGAAAGGCAGCAGCCCAAGGCCGGCTGGCACTGGGTATGCTGTTAGCAGGAACGATGAACACCGCTTTGTGTGTACCTCTGATAACGCACTGGAGTCTCTGCTCGTGCTCCCAAACATCTCAACAGTCTGGGCCTTTTGCTGACAACCAATAGCTTTTTTCAGGACAAATGGCAAAGAAACCTAGAGCTTTTAAAGCAAGCATTTTGTCTAAAATTTCCTTTCTTAAACCGTTTAGGATAATTACAAGTAGCAAACAGATTACGCAAATCATGACTTGCTGACAGATAACTCACAGGAATGCGAGCGACATGAATGCAATGAATTGTGGCGTGGAGGAGCTCATCACGCTCTTCTTATGTGCTACAGGAGACCTGAAGCAACCACCTTGTAACTTCTGCTGATTTCTATTCCAAGCCTCTCATAAAGCAGCTTGCACGATGATGGCGATGCCTGCCACAACTCATTTAACTACATGAGCTCTCACGAGCTGCCAGCTTAGCCAGTGTCAGAGCAGCAATGCGATGCCGGTTACCTTAGGCGGCCACAAGCCATGACTGCTGAGCTCTCTTTTACTTAGTGCATTTGCTGATGGCAGTGCAATTGGTCGTAACGGTGCACAGGGGGAAGGGAGCAGAATCAAGTCAAACTCACTTGGCCATCATCTACCCCACTATCTATCTTTAGATCCCAGAAATAACCTTTTTTGCACTTCAGTAAATGTTACCTATATTTCGGGTAACAAAAATACAGGCCCCCATTTTGGATGGGGCCTTGACCTTGCCCCGTTTGAAGTCAGTGGTTTTAACTGATGAGCGTAAGAGGAAACAGGTTCTAATTCTGTCTTATTTTCATCCAAGTTCCACACAGCAAAGTGTAAGGATAAGGCTGTATTTTAACAGCAAGGTTGTAGCAACAGCATGCCATCAACATACAAATGGAGTTATCTCTTTGTGGGAGATAAATTTAAATTGTCAGGCCATGCCATGAAAATGCAACATTTGCATTTTCCTATCAGGATGTGCCAGGGCATTACACTGCAATCACAAATCATGAGGTAATAACGTGGAGGAAGGAGTAGCCTAATCTACTGCAAAGTACTATTATGCTGTTATTTAGTATTTTAAAAGGGTGCCCATAGCATCAGGAGATGGAGTGGAGCCCAAGAAAAGCTCCAGAACTGTGTCAACAGTAGATATCATAATATAATTTTAGGGCTTGCAAACCCAGACTCTCCTCAATATTCCTTATTCACATGGATAATCCCATTCCATTCACTGTAGGCTGGGAGACCGATGCATTGTTTTTGCACGCTGGATCTCAGAATGATGCGTACGTACTGATCTTGCCTCCTAGATTCAAGTCAGCCTCACTATCCTCCTTGGTATGCTCCATCCTCTAAACATCCAGGCTTCCTTCATTTGTTTTTTCTCTTTTATCTTTTCCTGTTTCACAGTGACTCCATAGTTCCTTCATCATTGCCTGATCTTTCTTCCAGTAGCTCACTAAGACTGTAAGTAACATCTGTCTTGTTTCATCCATTCTCACCCTCTCTCAATGGGGAGGGCTTGTGTGCAGTTTCTATTTTGGCAGGATTTTCAGGGTTTGGTTTTTTTTAAAGCCAACAGTATAAACGTTTTCCTCCCTACAGATTGTGTGTTTAAATTAGGAAAAAGCAGATCACTCTGCTCGTGGATGGGGGGAAGGGGAAAGATTTATGGGGTTTCTAAGTTCCCGTGGGAGTTTCCTAGCAGGCCCCTGGGAAACTGCTGAGTCCTGCAGAGATGAACCTCACCCTGATGGTAAAAGTTCTGTTTTGCCTGAGGAGCCATCGGAAGTGGCACTATCGTCGTCGTCCCGGACCATTAGGTGATCTTTTAGATTTGCTGAGCCCAGGCCCTTGAATGCCTTAAAGATAAAGAACAAACCCTTGAACCCTTCTGCACCGATCTCCCAGGGGTTTGGGCTTTTGCTTGGCCATTTCCTCCGCAAATCACGTCCTGCTAGCTGGCCGTCCGTGCCCTCTTGCCCTTCATGCCCGTTCCTAACCGCTCAATGGCTGAAGCTGCCCCTGCGCTCCGTATTCCTTTCTCACTTCAGCCTTGTATCTGTGATGCTTTTCCTGGCACCCTTCCCAAGTTCTCTTGCTGCCAACTCAGACTCAGTACGAGCTTCTTGTATTCCCTTTTCAAATCCTTTTCTGTCATGGCAAATAAACCCACTGTCCTCTACGCATACACTCCTGATACTATCCTTGACAGCTCTTCACTTCTGGCACTCAGCTGCTGTTTAATCATACAGATTCCTTCTCTGATTCACCTCATGTGCTCTTGCGGCCAAAAGCTTGACTTTGATTTGGCAATGTCACAACAGGAGTACTGGGATCTCCTCCCTTACAATCCGATTCCTGCCTCGCGTGCCCCACTGTCATTAGCATGCTTCTGTTTCACTCTGCTATTTGGGCTGGCATCACGGCGCCTTCAGAGCCCAGCACCATCACCTCACCTCTGCCTTTCTGCACACACCGCCAGTACCCTGCTCCTTTACGCTTTTCCTGATTTTATCATTTTCATGCTACTTTGAATAGTTTCTATCCTACTGCTGTCCCTTTGCACAGAACAACCCGCCTGACCTTGACTCCCAGGTGGCCCTCACGTTCAGATCCCTCCTCCAAACATCATTCCACCGAGGCTGCTCTCCCATCACGGTCTCGTCCTTGTGACATTTGCAAAGTGGGGGGGCAGAGCAAACCAAACAAATCTAGCAAACGATATAGCTAGAAAACAGGAACTAACACAATGTGCATGCAGCACCAGAAATAACCTCGCTGCCGTACACCGTGCAAGCCCTGTCCTTCCCTTGACCCCTCCCTCTGCACGTCTCCTGCCATCTCTCCTCCTCACGTCCGCCTCTGCTGCGGGCCCCAGCACCGGCACCCCTCCTGCTCCTCCGCAAAGCCCCCGCATACCTACGGCACTGCCGGTCTGAGCGATAAATGCTTGAGCTCTGCTCCTCCCTAGCAAAACAACTGGAACCACCGGCAGCTTCCCAGCATTTTCAGACAATGCTGCAAAACCGCTTCCCTGCACTGGTCTTTGTATTGAACAAATGAAAGGACAGCCTAGAACAAGAGGGCTAGTATAAAAGCATGATTTCTGTTTTACCCAGGAAACGCTGCAGGCGCAGGCACACCTATTCACCCTTACACACACGCTCCGGCCGGTCCTGCTTTGTGCGAAGAGGGCGTTCATGTTTATTAGCCTTTTTCCCTAGCTGCCCACTGGCACGGACTTTGCTCCTCCGGGTTGGGATTTCTAAGCAGCAGGAGGCTTTCCACGTGTGTTTCAGAAGGTACAAAGCCTGCTGGAAAACAATGGAAATAGCTGGCTTATGACTGCTGCGTGTCACGCACTCATGTCTTGCCTGTTCGTTTGTCCTTGGAGCTGCTTGCACCGCCTGGAACCTGATCTCGAGCGGTCCCGGTCATTCAGGCTGGCACGCACGCCGGCCTGCCGCCACGCCACGTGGGCAAGACACGGCCGGACTCCGGCCCGGCCTCCCTGCCCTGCGGGAGCTGGAAGCCTGCGGGCAGGGGCAGACAGACCCCTCTCAGCCCACTGGAGTCCCAAGCCACCCCAGAAACGTGGACTGGGGCGCAGGGCTTATGACAGACAGGGTATTTAGTGCGGGCTTCCCGCAGGGAAGTAGCCACTTCAGAGCGCTCTCCCGTAAGCGTTGGGACTGGCAGCAGCATGGCACCTGCCAGGTTCTCCCCACCTCCAGGACAGGCTCTTCTCACCCCCCAGGACAGGATCTCCGAGGCCCCCCAAGCACAGGCTCCCCCACACACACCCAGGACTGCATCTCCTCAGCCCCCCAAGGGCTAGATCTCCTCACTTCCCCCAGGATGGAATCTCCTCAGCCCCCCCGGACAAGCTCCCCTCTGCCCCCCAGGGCTGGATCTCCTCAGCCCC
>VYZW01019787.1:0-30345 GCA_013401315.1 Balaeniceps rex
GGGGTCTTGGGGTCCCCCCGAGCTCCCCACGCTCACATCTCCCCCCTCCAGCAACAGCACCGAGGCGACGCCGGAGGACAACGTGGTCCAGCTTTCTGCCCCCATCCGCTACGAGCCCGACCTCTTCCTCTCCAGGTAGGGCTGGGGGGAGCGGGGCGAAGACGGGGGGGGGCTGCGTGGTGCTGGGGATGGAGGCGGGGGACGCGCAGGATGCGACCCCCCCCCTCCTCCCGGCAGCGACGCCAACCTGCACCGCTACGAGGTTCACCCGCTCGGCACCTTCCCCCACGGCCCCGGCCCCGAATTCAAGACCACGGTGAAGGTGAGGAGATATGGGGGTGCAGAGGGGGGGCTGGGGGGATTCTGGCTCACCCTGTGTCCCCCCCCCACCCCCAGGTGCAGAATTTCGGGTGCTACGCGGTCCGGAACCTCACCCTCCGCATGGCCCTGCCGGCCCTGGGCTATCGCCGTGCCCCCTTCCTCTCCGTCACACGCGTCCTGGCCGACAACGTGAGTCCCGAGCCGGGGGTCCTGGGGGGGTGGGGGGGTCCCTGCACCCCGCTGGCGCTGAGCCCGGCTCCTTGCCCCCCCCCCACCCAGGCGACCTGCGTGCTGCAGCCCCCACCCGAGGAGCCGCGGCAGCGGGGCACGGCCACGGTGGTCCCCGTGCACCCCGAAGACCTGCTGCACGTGGACAGGCTGGTGAGCATCGCCCCGACACCCCCCGAGCTGGGCTTTGGGGGGGTCCCCGCCACGTCACCCCACATTTCCCCCCCCCCAGGACTGCAGCAACGCCTGGTGCCAGGAGCTGAACTGCCGGCTGGGGCGGCTGAGCCGTGGCGGGGAGGTCTCCATCCACGTCCTCCGCACCATCCACAACGAATTCTTCCGCAGGGTGAGGAGGGGAAGCGGGACCCCCGCCGCGGTCGGGCTGGGGTGGGGGACACGGCTCGAACCCCCCCCTTTCCCCATCCCCAGGCTAAATTCAGGAGCGTGAAAGTGGCCAGCGCGGCCTGGCTGGAGGCCCCGGGGAGCAGCGTGCTGGTGCTGGAGGAGGGGGCACAGCGGAGGGAGGTAGGACCCCCCTGGACCCCCAAACGTGGGGCGCGGGGCAGCGGGGACGGCCCGGTTCCCGTTTGCTCCCCTTCTTTTTTTCCCCCCGCAGACGGTGCTCGAAATCATCCAGGCGAAGCGGGTGCCCATCTCCCTCTGGATCCTGGTGGGCAGCATCCTGGGGGGGCTGCTCCTGCTGGCGCTGATCATCTTCTGCCTGTGGAAGGTGAGAGCGGGGCTGGAGGGGGGGACAGCGGGGCACGGGGGGGCTCTGCCTGCCACCCTCAGGCTCCCCGCCATCCTCATCCTCTCCCTCTCGCCCCAGCTGGGCTTCTTCACCCGCAAGAAGCTCCCCGAGGAGGAGGAGGAGGGGAAGGAGCAGCAGTGAGGGCACCGGTAGCCCCTCGAGCCCAGCACCGTCGGGAAGGGACACGTCCCTTCCCCATCCTTGGGGACAACCAGGGGCTCGGGACTCTGCCACCCCCCCGCCTCGGCTCCATCCTTGCGGAGGGCGATGCCTCCGCGGGGGCTGGATTGTGCTGGCACGGGGATGCAGCCAGGTGAGGTCGGGGGCCGGCGTCGGGGTGAAGGAGCCCCCCGGGTTTGACCCGAAGGACTTGGGGGTGGTTGTGGAGGTGGGGAAAGGGGGAATGAACCGGGCTGAAACAAACAGCTCCACCAATAAAGCTCAGCCCCGCGGAGACGCTCCTCGAGCCTGTGGTACCCACCGCCGCGCTCTGCCCGCATCCCTGCCGCCGCCCGGGCTGGGGGATGCTCCAGGAATACAAACGCTTCCCGCTGCCGGAAAAAAACCCACCGCAACAGGGGGATAAGGGGTGCGCGTCCGTCGGACACCCCAAAACCCCCGCCAAGGTCCCTCCGGCCCTGCCTCTCCCCCTGCCTGGCAGAGCTGTGCCTCCTCGGGGCCGGTGAGACCCCCCCGGGGCCGGTGAGACCCCCCCGGGGCCGGCGAGACCCCCCCGGGGCAGCGACTGCCTTAAATTCTGCCCCACGGGGAGGAAATCCCCGATTTCAGGCAGCCGAGCTGGCACCATGTGCGAGAGGGAGGAACCGGGAGCAGAAACCGGGCACTACCCAGGAGCAGTGACCCAAGCAGGGGGTGCGTGCCCCCCCCGGCATCCCCAAAACTCACCGTGGGGAAGCCCGAAAGGCTAAATACGAGGGAAAAGCAATGAGATAAATGTCGCTGCTTCCCTCCCACCAAACCACGCTTCCCAACGCTTACAGAAAAGGCGGCGGCGGGCAGGACCCCCACCCCTCGCTGCGGGGTCCGAGAGCTCGGGGAAGGGAGGGACGGGGGCACCGTGTCCCCGGCAGGGCGGTGGGTGTCGGGGTATCGTCCCGCCGGAGCCAAGTCGCGGAGGATCAGACTTACCCGCACGAAGGGAACAACGCCGACGCCTCAAAACACCGTCCCACCGCCGGTCACCCCTCCCCGGTCCGCGTCCGGGCTCAGCTGCTGCCCTCCAACACCTGGATAAGAATTTTTCTCACCAAAAAAGCCACCCCACAAGGTTATTTCCACCCCATTAGTCCTCCGACAGCCCCCCCCTGAGCTCCTCAACCACCTCTGGCAGCCCCAACGATCCTTCTCCACGTCTGCTCTTCTTTATAAAGGCCTTTATTTGACTTAATAGCAAACCAAACACTAGTTTAGATCGAGTGTACGTGGTACACTGCTTACAGCAACGAAGCGGCAACACGTTTAGACGCGACCTTCCTCTCCCTCCCGCCCGCTGCCAGGCCGAGAGCCGGGGGGGGGTTTAACATCGCCACGTGGGGGGTTTTAGTGGGTGCCGTAAGCACAGACGTTATTGGGACGATAAAAACAAGAAGTCAACCATGGATGAAATGTTACAGAAGGCGGGGGGGAAATAAAGAAAAAAAATAATAATCCGCAAAAATAGAGATTTTCTTAAAGTTATCGGAGTAAGGGGGAATTGTGTGTTAAACGCTGAGGAATCGGCGTTAAAATGGCTACGCAGTTAGGTCTGTGTTCCTAAAGGATGCTTTCATGTGGTCCATATGATACAAGCCAGCTAAGGATCCTAAACGACTCACTGTAGGGGGGGGACAGGTTCGGACAGACCTGGGGGGACAGGCACATGGAGAAGGGCTGGGAAAAGAAAAACCAAATGAAGGAGGAAAAAAAAAAAAAAAAAAGTCCACAATAAGACAGAAAATCCTGCTGGGTGCATTCCTGTTCCCAGAACCGGGGGGCTCCTGCGCGTCCCCGCCAGCACGCCTCCGTAAGAGCTCCGGAGACCCTCGATGCCTCCATCTTCACCTCTGCCTCTCCCTTGAGAAAACCTAGAACGCTGTTTTAGAGACACCGACGCTCGAATTCAAGAGAAGAGGGGGGGGGGGGGAAGAAAGGAAAAAAACCCCAACCCCTCCCCTGGATTCAATTCCACCGCCCGGTTCGAGGGGCAGGGCAAGGGCTCAGAGGAGAGAAATCAAAAATCTTCTCCTTTCCACCCCCTCCTCTCCTACGAGCAGCACCGCACGGCGACGCCGTCCCCACCTTTGCCACCTCTTTGCTGGGGGGGGGGGAACGCGGCGGAGGCTGCACAAGAGATCTCGGGAGCCAGGCGGGGGCTCACCCCCCCTCCTTCAGACGGGCCACGTTTGAAGTAAAGGTTTCACAAGTATAAAATCAAGTCAAATCACTCAAAAGACTCTGAATTTAGGACTAAAGAGGCGATTCCAACGGAGACGCGATTCGCTCGGAGATGCTAGTTTAAAGTTTCAGGAAAAAGACAGCACTCACTGCAGTAATACCACAGGGTGGGTTCCCTCCCTGCCCTATATTTCCTGCTACTCTTTTTTTTTGTTGTTGTTGTTGTTTGAATTATAATACAATGTACATCTGTAGTAACGATACTCCGGCCAGAGCCCCCAGAGAAGCCCTCGAGCGTCAGAAAGTCCATCGATCGTGTAGTTGGCTTTCACTGCTAAAGCTGTTACTCGCTGAAGCCTCGGGGTTTTGTGTTTGCCGAGTCGAATCTTCCCCTTTTAAGCTCTTCCTGCACACCGGACACGTGTCGTGCTGCAAGAAAAACGCGGGGGCTTCAGGGAAACGCCGCTGCTTTACCCGGATGGTTTCGTCCCATCAGACATGCAGGGCTCGGAGATCGGGCATCTCTCGGAGCCCGAAGAGCCACGCTCGCCGGCGGGCAGAGGCTCTTACCAGCTCTAACCACGGCACGATGCAGTTGCTGTGGAAGAAGTGATTGCACGGTAACTGCCGGACTTGCTCCGCTACTGTGTAGTCCTCTTTGCACACAGGACACTCCAAACCCGTATCTGGAAGAGACGCAAGGAGGCAGCTTTAGCTCTCCGGGAATACGAACGCCGGTCGTTACAAGCCAGGGTACGTTCGCGTACAACCCACCGGGGACGGCAGCGTTCAGGTATCAGAGAAATTCCTTACGTTCTCTGCACGCGACGGGCAACAACAACAAAAAGAAATCAAACTAAGGGTGTTTTAGCCAAATCCTGCCAAAAATCCCTCGCCTAGGAGGAGGGCAGTTTCGCAAGGCTGGCATCGCGCATCCTCCTCCGCGAGAGCCCGCAGGCTGCCGCGCGCCGCCGACCACGAGAGACGGCAAAAACCCGATCCCTCTTCCTTCGTACCGAGCCCGTAACGCAGATGTCCCGGCCACGAGCAGCGGGGAGACCGAGCTCCCAGCCTCTCTCATCTGCCAGGCTGCACGGCCCGAGCTCTGTCAGTGCAAACAGGCGAGACCGAGCATTACACCATGGAAATTCAGATGCTTCTTGGCTTCCCAGACAAGAAGAAGAGCCGTGGGTATATAAAAAGCACCAGACAAAAATATCTGTGGTGGAAACAGCTTTTCTAATCAAACAGTTTGTCTTAATGGAGCGTTTTAGTTTCCAGTAATAGAGCGGCTCGGAGGGAAAGGGATCCTTTGAGCAGCTTTCGGAGACAGCCTTCTGCAAACACAGGGAGAAAAATCCCCGGGACGAGCTAATTGCAAAACCATAAACGTTACGAGAAACCCACAGGTCTTTGCTGCCAGCTGCGCTGCAAGAACCTGCGAGGTTTACATGACATTTCCAGAGCACAAATACGTTCAGAGCCTCATCCACCAGCCCCGCTGCGAGCCAATTTGAAAGGGGAGAAAGCACCAGGCCAAGCCCAGCTCTAACGAGACCATAAACAACAGCACAAACAGAAGATTTTCAAAGAAGGTAGAGCAATCAGGGGGTTGGGAGGCCAAAAAGGCAGCGCTTGGGGACCGTGCAAACACTCTGCGGAACGAAGGAGGTCTTTGCCGATGGCCTGAGATGGCAGAGATCCGAGAGCCGTGGGAGAACGAACACCAGCGATGAAGCAGCAGCAAAGCTCAGGATCTCCCGAGCTGGAAGACACGAGCGTTTCCAGCCCGAGCCCAGACAGTAATTCAGGATAGAGCAGCTCTGCCTTCCACCCTCCCGCACCAGCCAGGGAAGCGGCAGGATACAGCAAAGAGGGAGCTCAGGCTGCGTACGTCAAAGTGTCAGGAGACAAGTGACATGGGACAGCGGCAACCGATTTCACCTACCCACTTGTTCCTGAGTTACTGTCACTGTCGGGAGAGATGAGATCTTCTCTTTGTCGGCTGGAGGTGGTCCCGTGTTTTCCAGCTGCCCCAGGAGCTGTGGAGGACAAAACATGCCGCGCTTAGGAGGTACGGACACGGCTTTGCTGCGCAGAGCATCGTCGTACAAACACGGAGCACGGAGAGCGCTACGTCCCAAAAGCAGAGAGCCAGGCACGGGCAGCTCGGCGCGGGCTGTCCCTGCGGGGTGTCTCTGACCTGGTCCTAAGCCCCTGAAGCTTCCCGCGGCACGGCTCCCTCGCCAGAAACCTTCCTCTTGCACCAACCCTAGGAGCAAGCTCAGGCCATCCCGTCCTGATTTAGATATTCAGCGCACAGGTGACCGTTCCCCTCCTCTGCAGCAACATTTTTGGTGTTCAAACCTTACTTTCATGCCTCCAACCTCGACAAGCCCGCTTCTAACATCGTCGCCCTCCAGGCATTTTCTCTCGCATCAACATTTGGGAGACTGAAGGGCCTGGGTGGGAAGGGAGACATTGCCACAGACACGGGAGAGGGTGCTAAGCTGCTCCTGGAGGATTTTGAACCAAAAAAGGAGTCGGTAGCGATGTTTTGGGAAGAGGAAGAACCTGGTACTGCAGAAACAAGGGAGACTGAGCACCTTCTGCCTCTCCCAAGGCTTGACCAGGGTGTTGGGAGGAAAGAGGAGACCTCCCAGGGCTATAAAGAGCTCCCAGGGCTATAAAGAGAAGCTGCTTTAGTCGAGTGCCGCCACCAAACCAAGGAGCTCCTGCGGGGCTGCATCTCCTGTGCGGAGCCTCTGACGTTTAACAGGGGCTGAGCTCCAGCGGCAGTGACGGTGCTGACACCACCTCTTTCCCAGTGTTATAGTTTCATGACTCATAGGGATTTTAATACCGTTAAGACCTAGATTCACCTGGCAATCAGCTCAAATGGGTTCAAGCACGGTCAGGGAGAGCGCAGAGCAGCATTTCTAGGAGCCTCATTTAACTCTGAAAGCCACGTTAAGATGCCTGGGATGACACGAAACCCCAGGATGGGCAGGGCTGCTGCTCCGGACCCAGCAGAGCCGAGGGGAGCCGCGTATCCAGCCCAAATCTGAACTGCGACACCAACCCCACCGCACTGCGCTTGCCAGGGCTTGCTCTGCTCTGCTGGGTGTGTGGTGGGAGGAGGAAGGTGCCGTCTCAGAGCGGCTCCGTGGGCTGCAGGCTCATTTTAGGAAGCGGTGAGTAAGGCAGGCGAGACGGGCGTGTGATGCAGCCTGGGAAGCCAGGGGCTACTTATGAATGGCAGCAGATGGCTTTGCCAGGCGCTTTCGGGAGCTGTCAGCACGACAACAGCAGCCAAATTAGCTCTCAGTACAGCATCCGTCTGCTCTTCCCACCCCAGTGATGCCAACACCCTGGAAGAGACTGTTTGTGGATGGAGGCTGGACACCCCCAATCCTCAGAGGAGCCAGACAATGCTCCCGGGGAACGGGAGCGGATCCGGCTCATCCCTCCACAAACCACAGGGGGAAATGGCTCACGGCTACAAATTGCTGAATCTGGTGAGAGATCCGGGGCGGACGCTGATGATTTTAATCTTTGGCCTCTGCTGAGCCTGTTGCAAGGCACCTGCCAGCCTGGCACCACACGTGAGCTGACAAAGAGGTGAACTAAGACACAGGAATAAGGTCCTGGACCCCTGCTCCTGGTCCCTCAGAAGACGCAGGGCGGAAGCAACCACCGAGCCAGACACCGATGGTCTGTTCCTAATCCTCACCCGAAACCCAGGGCTTGTCTCCAGCAGCGGGACTGACCGGAGAGGAGCACAACATTTTATAGGCGTAGATCAAAGCCCAGGCCGGCCAGCTTGCAACTTTCTGCACCCAGGCACATACGAGGGTCTTACCTGGGTGACAATAGCATCAAGGCCGCTCTGTCCCCACGCGTAGTCCCCAGGATTCGAGTGCAGCATCCCGCTCCTGCGGACGGGAGCGGAGAATCAAGGAAGCTGTTTTGCTCACCCCAAACCAGCCCCGAGGTTTGCACGATCCTCCCAGAGGAGCCACAGCTCCCGGGCACCAGACCACGGCTGTTTACTGGCGTGGACAGCCATGATCAAAGCCGCGGTCTAAACCACGCTCGCTACTCACCAGGAAAAAGGGTGTTGTGAGCCAGGAATCGCTGAGTTTGCAAAAAACCCTGCAAAGATCTGCTGTATTATTCTAAAGAGGGAGGAATCGAAAGAGAAAGAGAACAAGTTGAGCAAACAAATACAGGGCAGCAGCAATGGTTTAGCAAGCACGGGCAGCGAAACACAAAACGCTGCTCCCATCCATCACAGCCACGTTGGTGCAAGACTCAGGCCTAGGTAAAAGCCTCTGCAGAAGGGCGAGCCCCGAGACAGGGGCACAGCACGAAGGAACGAGTGATGCTAACTCATCAGAGCGTGGGAGGGCCGGCAGAGGAAATGCCTGAGTTTCCCAAGGACTGACTTGTTTCCCTGTGGCGAGGGTTGGCAGCGTTACAGGCAAAACCCACCTTTCCCACCACGCGGCTTTGATTCGTGCCGAGGGGGACAAAGGGTATGGCACGTGACGTGAAAACCTGCGTTTTCCGAGTCCAAGGGTCACCTACCATAAGCGCCGGGATCCCATTTTGTCACGTTTCTCCTCGAGATCCCACATTTTTCCACTGGCGGGGAAGGAAGATGCTTCCAGGGGGTAATTTAGGCACTTACCCTTCGATAGCAGGAGACCTGTCGGGGCGCGAGCTGCCCCGGGATCTGTACCTCCGCGTCATGGGCAATCGCGGGGGTCGGCTTGGTCCCCAGAGGTCGGCGTGGGCTTGGTGGCCCCTCTCGTTGTCCCTGCTGTCTTGATCCAGTGAGCCGCTACTCAGAAAGGGTCTGAAGTCAGGAAAGAACATTGTGTGGTCCAAATGGTCCCAAAGCTGGGGGGAGAAAAAGGGGAGACACAAACCACGCACAGCTCCGTCACTCATCCCGGCGACTCCGCTGCCGACACGGAGGCAGGGAAGTCCACCTTGACAGAAGCAACTGAGCAAATTCATACGGTTACCATGGCTCCCAGGAAAAAAAAAGTCTGGCAAAAATGCTTAATTATAGCCCAAACTAATCAGATGTACCACCCCCAGGAAGACCAACACGTCAGCTCTTTCCTGCTACGTCCAGATCCCGACAACGTCTCGTTTGTTAAGCCGCCCCAGGGCACTGCGAGGGTTGCTCTCCCTCTCCAAGGTCTGGGATTTGAGAAGAGGGAATGCTGGACACCCAGGCCCCACATCCACGGGCTCACTGAGCGCGCCGGGTCCTCACAGCCACAGGTGGCAAATGGATGTGGCCAAAAGAACCGAAGCGTGGCCCCCCGAACAGGGTCTGCGTCTCTGGTTGCGTCCTCCGGTTCGGCGTACCCGACGCGGGGGAACAGAGCGGCACGAAAGGTCTTGCAGGTATAACGCTGGTTTTTGGGGCCCAGCCGCACAAGTAAAGCCGTGTCCTGGCCCTTCAGCAGATCTACCTGCCGCTGGCGGTGCAAAAACCCACCCGCTCCTCGACCAAGTCAAATTGCCAGCCCGAGGGCGAGCAGGGACGCAAACCAGGAGCTGCTGGGGGTCACCAATGGATCTCTGCAGAGCTCCCGGCTACGCTCCCCGCTGCCAGCCTGCAGAGAAACTGGGGGGTGCACGAAAAAACCCAGGAAGCCGGAGCAAAACACCCCCATCCCGAGCCACAGCTCGGAGGCGAGAGCCCCCTCGGCCACCCTCACTTACAAAAGCCATTTGGTTTTATTCCTTCTGCGATTCAGCTCGCCCACGGACTCAAGTAATGGCTGAGGAGGGCACTGAGGATTTATAATGTGGGTTTATGAAAAAAAAAAAATTCGTAAGACACGACAAAAGAAGCAGCGGCAGGCAATAAACCCTCCGTGTGCCACGTGGGAGCAAGCCGCCGCTCACCCTCGATACACCCGGGCCGGGCTCCGCGCTGCAAAAGTGATATTTGAAGGAGCAGTGCCCTCGGATTTACTGCAGGAATGAAATGCTACGGAGCGTAACGGGAGGGCTCTTCTGTTCCTCTTTGTATTAGCCCCTCATCATGCATTATGACAGGATCAGAGCGGCTTAATTTCCATTTCACACCAAATTAGCTCTCTTTACAAGTCTCTTACATTGCCCGGTTCAAGCTGGTATCGGAGGAAAGGGAGAAGTCAAGTTTATGACCTGTTCTCTGAATTAATACCCCGCAGACAGAGTTTTGCTTGTTCTCCTGCTGGTTATGATCAAGATACAGCTCTGCCTGCCTGCAGCCACGCCGCTGAGAGAAGACTTTCATTTATTATTCATCCTAAAAGCCATTTAAATTTACACAGCGCCTTTCACGCAGAGGCATCCCAAAGCTCTTTGTAAACCAACAGGCGGGCTGTAAAAGACGAGATCGCTTTATCTCGCTGAAACGCGGGCATTTCTGGGATAGGGCGCTGGGGAGGAGCGATATAAAGGCAACGGTTTTGTTCAGGAGACAAATGGATGCAGGTGAAGAGGAGGGGAGGAGAGACAAACCAGCCGCACGAGGGGAACGTGGAAGCAAACAGGAGGGATCCAGATCCGAACCACCAAGCTGTAGAGGAATTTCAGCTACGTGGTGACACTGTTTCTGGCTCTGCTGCAGCACGCGAAGGAGGGCTCGGCAGCGACGCAGACCCCCAAATCTACCCAGGGATAACGCCGGCCGATGAGCTGCGACTCAAGGCATCGGGGAGCTCTCCCGGCAGGACTGAGGAGCAGTTAAAACTCCTCAATAACGGAGGAAACGAATAACCTGGTCTCCGAGCAAGGTCTGCTGGCAGAGGAGACGCATACAGATTTTATTTCCATCTGTTTTACGCAGCTCAGCTGAACTCCTGGAGGGAAATAGAGCCCTGAGGAACGGAGCCTGCGATAAGAGCCTACAGCCGCCCTTCCTTCCCCGGGGTCTGGAAGAGGAGCTGCTGCCGCAGCCACGAGCCCAGGGTGGCTCGGGAGAGGCCACAGCACGAGTTCGGGGTGCGTATTCGCAGAGCTCGGCTCAGGCCGTCGGCACGTGCCCGGCTGTTTGAGATTTTAGGTAACGGGGTAAGAAAAGAGGCTGCCAGCCCTCGCCACCCAATGCCCCCGGCTCTGAGGTCCACGCAACTGAATTTACGAGACACGGATTTTTCTTATAAGTTTGGACTTTTTAGACAGTTGCATTTCTGGTAAAGCTCAGAGCGGCAATGAGCTGGGAGGAAAGGGAAGCCAGGCAACGCCCTCCCTGGCTGGCTGAGCATCACCGACACACGTCCCAGCATCTGCCAGCACCAGGGCGTCTTTCTAGCATCCTTCTTTTCCTGCCCTGCCCAGTGAGCAAATCTCTGACAGGTCTCAACCCCGCCAACGTCAACAGTCTCCTCAAAATGTGCCAAGTTCCTGAAAACTCTCAGGAAGATCAGCTGCGTCCTTTTTGCAAGGCAGTAAGTGAAGATGCCTTCACGTACGGCACCCGGAGCCAAGACTGAAAACCTCTTCATGGCTACAGTTAAAAAAAAAAAAACAAGACAGCAAAACTCACCTCTGCGAACTGTGTGGATGGGCTGTCGTCTATGCCACTGCCATCTAGAAAACTGGACAAAAACAGGCAAGTGAGAGCAGGTCACCCCTCCAGAAATCAGCTCCCCTTCTGGGGTTAAATACAGACAGCTCATGCGAGCAAGACGATCCCATGTGGTCTGAGGGAAAAACCTTGTGTGAGGTTCAACAAGGCCAAGTGCCAGGTCCTGCCCTTGGGCCACAACAACCCCACGCCACGCTGCAGGCTTGGGGGTGGGCGGCTGGAAAGCTGCTGGGCAGAGAGGGACCTGGGGGTGCTGGTCGACAGCCGCCGGACATGAGCCAGCAGCGTGCCCAGGTGGCCAAGAAGGCCAACGCCATCCTGGCTTGTATCAGGAGTGGTGTGGCCAGCAGGAGCAGGGCAGGGATGGTGCCCCTGTGCTGGGCACTGGGGAGGCCGCACCTCGAGTGCTGGGTTCAGTTCTGGGCCCCTCACTCCAAGAAGGACCTGGAGGTGCTGGAGCGTGGGCAGAGAAGGGCAACGGAGCTGGGGAAGGGTCTGGAGCACAAGTGCTGTGAGGAGCGGCTGAGGGAGCTGGGGTTGTTCAGCCTGGAGAAGAGGAGGCTGAGGGGAGCCCTCATCGCCCTCTACAACTGCCTGAGAGGAGGGTGCAGCGAGGTGGGGGTCGGTCTCTTCTCCCAATAACAAGCGATGGGACGAGAGGCAACGGCCTCAAGTTGTGCCAGGGGAGGTTTAGATTGGATATTGGGAAAAACTTCTTCACGGAGAGGGCTGTCAAGCGCTGGACCAGGCTGCCCAGGGCAGTGGTGGAGTCCCCATCCCTGGAGGGATTTAAAAGCCGGGCAGACGAGGCGCTGAGGGCCATGGTTTAGTGGTGGGCAGGGACGGTTGGACTCGATGATCTTAAAGGTCTTTTCCAACCAAATGATTCTGTGAAAAAGGGATGAGCAAACAGAGCCTGCCCGTGTGAACACAGCGGAACAACTCCTAGGGAGAGAAAAGGACGATTAAAATTAAAAGCCTTGTTTATGTGCCAGCACGCTATGCACAACCTGACCGCGGAAGAAACCTGGTTCTAACTATCCAGACTCTGGAAGAGCCCCCTAAGAGGAGACATTTGAGAGGGAGCATCATCATTCTGCAGACGGGATCGTGTGCTAAGTGCCCCAGCGGACACCTCCAGTCTTGCCTTAAGCGTAGGCGTGTAGCCATCGCTCAAGAAGAGGACGTAGTGTGACATGAAGTCACCTCCCTGGTGACCCGGCCCCCGATTCCTGCTGTGGCAAGTCTCAGACAGCAAAGGTTCACGTAATCCCCGCTGCCCTTTCATCTCGCCTACCCCCAACCCAAAGAAAGAAGTTTTCTCAGCAATTACTCAAGGCTGCACACAGTAAGCGCTGATCGGGCATCATTTTGGATCCCTGATTTGCAGGCGGCGCGTTCTGCGGGGTGACCAGTGACCAAATCCTAGAGAGAAAAGGTATTTCTCTCTCAGCCTGAGGTGTGAGATGGGAGAGGTGACCAGGAGACTGAGCTGGGGCCAGCAGAGGGAAAAAGAAAGGTGCTGCGAGTCACCGAGATTCAGCGATTCCTAAAAAAAAAAATGCTTTTTGCTTTAATAGACCGAAGAAACAGGCATCAAAAACCTGTAAGCGCTTTTGTTCGTGGGACCTTGTACAGCCTTAATTCACAACTCCCATCTTCTCGGACATCTTCCCCAAACCCCTCCGCGCAGCTCTAGCACGAGGCCGATGCCTCTCATCCGGTATTAAGTCCAAATTCACACTAATATGCAAGCTTTTCTTTTGCATTCCTTATTTTATCCTCCTTGTCCACGGTTTTTAGAGGCTTTTCTTCTAAACCCTGAAGAAACACAAGCGTGCGGTCAAACACGCGGTGCATTGGTGCGTACGTTACCTGGAATCATCTGTGACTTCTTCGATGAAGCCAGATTCACATCTCGGGCAAGTGTACTCCTGCAAAGACAGAGGAAACGCGCTTAGCTTGCCGTTTCAGGAAGAAGACGGAGCTCAAAAGGTTACACAGCAGGAGTCTAACGTGGATTCCTGAGCTCCACCTCCCCGTAAAGGCATTCTGGAAGACCAGCGTTTCGGTTTCATTACGAGGATTTCAAAGCCCGGCGGTTGCAGCAGATAATATTCACCTCAATTGACAGTTGCGGAACAGAAAAACACCCTTATCAAGATCACGCAAGCTTAGTGGCGGACCGAAGAAAAATAAATTAAGAAAACCCAACACACCTACAGCCTCAAGCCTGTCCAGATGATGACATTTAAGAAAAGAGCCCTTTACAAGCCTGTGACGAAGCCAGTTCCCAGCCCCGGTGATGGAAAGCAAGTCACTTCAATTAAACTGGTGTCAGAAAGCCGACGAGCTGCTGCCGCTTGCACCACGGGGAAGACTCGCAGGGAACTTACAGAGATGCTCTACAATTATCAGTTAGAGCATAAATATTTTTTACTTTTTCCCCTCTTTTTTTCCCCCCCAAGCCATCTTCATAAACGGGGACTCCATACACAAACCAGGCTCGCCATCACCAATACCACCTCGGCCGCTGCTCTGTCCTCCCACCGAGCACACCGTTCCCTTACCCGGCGAATGATTTGGGCCGCAGAGAAGGGAACACGCAGCCCCAGGGCTGCTTTCCGTGGCACATCACCTGCATAAAAAGCAGCTCCTCCCAAGGCCACAAAATCCCAATCCAAAAGGCTCAAACGTGCGCCTTTCCCGCTGCCGGCTCCCTCCGAGCCTGCCCAGGCGCTGCCGGACCAGTAGCACGGTGCTGGTCACCAGTAAAGCAGGATGGAGGTGGATGGGCTTGCTCTGCGGCTGCGAAGCTTTTTAAGGATGGGAGAGAGGGAACTGGATAATCCAGACGCTTCCCTGCTCCGGAATGTGCTGCTAGGGCCATCGAAGCAGCATCTGCTGCAGGGAGGAGATAATAAGCAGCCAGGCTGGGCAGACGGACAGACAGGCATGCACGGCCGGAACACGGAGAAGACGCAGCTCTGCGTCCACCTTGCAGCCACCCCCTGAACTCAGGACCCTACGGACACCCCCCACCACCTCCCTAATCCGTAAGGAAGGGGAAAACCTCCCGTGGCTCCTCTGAATTCCTCAGCCCATGCTCCTCTGGTGCTACAGAAGTGCAAGTTCTGTGTAAACAGTGGGGAAAAGCCGTTATCCAGCCTCCCCACCTCCAGCCCTCCCGAAAACCAGCCGGAGAAGAACAATTCCCATCTCCCCTGCGCTTCCTCGCCCTCGGCGGGGACACCCCTGCCCAGGGGCAAACACGGACAGGGAGAACACCAGCAGGGAAAGGGAAGGGCTCCGTCCTCACGACTCCATCGGCACAGCAACGCTCGTTTGCCAGCTATTTATCCACCAGGAGAAACAAAAGGAGAGCATCCTTGCCATCCTTCACCCGAGACAAGGCCACATCCAGCTGCACGACCACCCGGCGATCCCGGCTTCGGCACCAGGGAACAGAACAGTTTTCCCTGTTTTCCTTGCGAGAGCCCTCGTTTTGCCCCAGAGTTGCGGATCTGCTTCAATTTAGCGCAAAACATTGCCAAAAGCAAAAAGCACCCCCAGATCCTCCCTCCCCAGCCCGTCCCGCTGCAGGGCAGCAGGACACAGAGCGCTCCCAAAACCCGCGCTCTGGGCAGTGATTTTCCAACCCATGATTTGCAGGGGGGGTCTCTGTCCAAAAATAAAGCCTCCTGATACGAGTCTTGCTTTCCTTACTCACGCTTCCCAGGCCGCAGGTAAAAACCCTGCCAGCACCCTGCGAACCACAGCCTCGAGCCCTTGGTATCAAATCCTGCTACCTAGACCTGGAGCGTGACAAGGAAGAGGAAAGAAGAGACACGACACCCAAGGCAGCGGCACACCAGTCGCTCCACGCAGCCCAGCTCCTCCTTTGAACCCCCGATGCCCTGCCGAGCTCGAGGAGCGATCGAATTCCCGGCGCGGCGTCACCAGAGCCGGGGCGCAGGTGAGACATCTCCCAGCCCTGTAACACAACGCCTTTGCGGAACCAGCTCCAAATTCACCCACGTCTCTTTTTGCTTTCGTGAAACGCAAGCTTCGCGTCCCCTGTCACCGTACAGCTCCGTATCATTTCCCCACCGACTCCGTGTTTCCCTGGGAATGGCACATAAGCCCTCCAGACACCTCAATTAATCTCATTTTGCTTTTTTCCCCCGCCCTGAAGCAAAGCATTAGCTGGCAATATTTACCAGGTGCTGTGCTTACGCAGAGGCACCTCGCTTGCCAGCTGGAGCGGCTTCAGAGACGGAGAAGAGTGCGGCGGGGGGCTGCCCACAGCAGCTTCGCTCCCGAAAAATATTCGTGACACCCCAGCCTGCGACGGGAGAGGCCGAGCACAGGTTTTCACAAAGGCCCATTTAGGCAGGCGAACATGTGGTGTATTTTCAAAAGCGCTCCAGCCTTGAGTATAATGGGAACTGATGGGTGATGAGCTCTTAGAAAGAAAAAAGGGAAAAAAAAAAAAAAAAATCCGTCTGGGGCTTTCGGCTTTGCATCCGTGAATCGCAAGGCTAACAAGAATAGACGCGTGCGTTTGAAAGAGGAACGCACGTTGCTCGGTTCTGCGTAGGAGCAAATTGCGGGGAGCTCAACGCCACCACGGAGAGCAAGTCCGGCTGCGTGGCCGGGAAGGCGGCGGGGTACGGCACAGACCCCCCTCGGAACAAAAATTACAATATGGGGGGGGGAAATAAATAAAGGGAGCTGCTGGGAAAGGCTCTGCAAAACGCGGCGTACTCACAGGTGTCCCTCTTCAGAGACGTGGGGTCTGGGTTGCAAATTAGAAAGCGAGGAGCAGCGAATGCCTGGCATTTCTTAAAACTAATGAATACGTACCGAATCAAAAGCTAGGCACTAAAATACCGGGGTCAGAAAGCTCATCTCATGCCATACCTCCTCACCTCATGCCATACCACGAGGCTTTGCCATACCGAACCAGGACGATGTTCTGTGATGCCTACAAATCCTTCGCTTAATTCATTTCCAGCATCTTCCCTGTCAAAATGACCACGTTAGAAAGATTTTTTTTCTTCCCCCCCCCCCCCCCCCAACTTAGCAGCAGGCCATGTCATCGGGGACGCTGCAGGTCTGATGCGTTTCTGGAAGCTTTTGAATGTTTCTTTTTATGTTATAAGCTGTATGGAAATTACCAGCATCTTGCGCAGAAGCTCGAATGTATAGGCAGAGCATGAAGAGAGATAAAAATGGCATTTGGGATAAATAGCAACAGGGGGGAGGGAGAAGGGAAACCAGAACAGACGATGGGGGGTGGGTGGGATACTGCAGAGCCATCGCACGCACGGAGCAGCGTCTTACCTCCCCGCTTTCTGCGAGAGGTTTAGGGATGCACGGGACAGCCCCGGTATCTGCCGGAGCCTCCTGCCCGCACGAAGCGAGGTTGATGGGTGCACCGCGTCCCGAGAACCGGCACCGTGACCGTTTCGGTGAGCACAGGGACCTCATTCCCCAAGCAGGATCCGGCCACAGCACAAATTAAAAAAAAGAGACTTTCCAGGGAGGGATGACAGCATCCTATCGCTCCAACTGCCCTTCAGCCCGGTGGTCTGCGTTTCCCAGAGAGAAAATAAAAGAAAAATCCCACCAGGAGCCCTCGCTGCCTGCGGCTCTGCCCGACAGCAGCCCGCTGCGCCCTGCTCCGAAGAGACACGTGCTCGCTGAAGGCAGCCAGCTGATTTCCTAAGCAGCCAGAACTGGGTGGCACGCACACGCCTAGCCTAAGCGCGTCTGTCGGGAGCGATGTCGCTAGACTCGATCCTACGTCGGGGCAGAAAGGGTTTTTTGCAGCCTCTGGCTTGCGGGTCCGTACAGCCAGGTGGTCCCCAAGCACCCCGTCACCCCCAAAACCAGAGGGAAAGATGCAAATGCAATTCCAATTAAGAAGCAAGCAAAGGTGCTTGCAGGAAACTGAATTTAAAGACTACAAAGCACCAGGAAAAGCGATGCGCAGGTTGCTTTGGTCCATCTCCAGGGCCGTTCGGGTTCTCGGGCCGAGCGGGCAAAGCGAGGCACGCGGCCAGGCTCTGGCAGAGGCACCGTTCATCCTTTGCCGTGTTCATCGTCCCAGCTGGATGCACAGCAAGCCAGGAACCACCAACTCCCCCCGTCACCGCTGCGCCCCGCTCAGGGGACACGACGGCAGCCGAACGCCAAGTGCCCGGCGCCATACCGACGAGGCCATCGCCGCACGGCACGTCCCTTCTGCAGTCCGGCCTGTCCTGCCGGCTCAGCCCTCCGTCATGGCGCTTTCGGCACTGTCAGCATCTTTCCAGCTGAGGCACCAAACCCAAGCTGCTCCCAGGCACGGCGGCCGAGGGCCCGCAGGTAATGGGGTTAGTTTAGAATCATAGAATCGTTTGGTTGGAAAAAGACCTTTAAGATCGTCGAGTCCAACCATTTGTCACCCTCGGCCACGAGGCAGGGCTCAAACCGTCCCCTTCTCGTGTTCTCCTGGCTATTCCAGGCACCAGCAACTTGGAGAGGAGGCATCAAAGCAAGGTCCCTGATCAGCAAGGCACAGACTCCGACGAAGGAGAGAGAATAAGGCAAGCTGAGAAGTTTTCCCCGATTCTTGCTCCATCCAGCAGCTCTGCACGCTTCTACTTTGGTCGCTTGTCCTCCCCTCGACGGCCTCCCCGTCCCACAGCTCTAGCCCTGGATGTAACTTAACTACCTCCCCCTCTCTTCACCAGGCAGCTACGGGCAGGATAACTCAGCTCCGCCACCCCGGGCTTGGCTTGACTCATTTGTCTTTGCTGAAATAAATACCCCTCCTGTAATCCCCACGATATTTACTCCTCATCTTTAAGTACTGGGCAAGAGCTGTCCAAACCGGCTTCACCCAAGGGGCAGCTGCTCCTTGCATTAAATAAACTACATGGTTTATATTTGACACGGGTAAGAAGAGAGAGACCCAGAGAACGGACCCTAATTCAACACTTTAGAGCTACACGATAGAGTTGCAGCTCAGGGAAAGGCTGAGCCTCACACGCCTTGACCCTCGGTTAGGAAAAGGCGGCTCTTATGTTCTCACGTGCAGAAGCAGCAGCAAAATAACCTCCACGGCTTCTCTTCCCACGGCAGGATGCTGGAGCACTCGTAATCTCCTGATCTCTCCCCTCGCGCTGGCACGGGAGCCAGGACCGTGTCGCTCACCCTTGGAGCTCGACAGCTTCTCCCCAGGTCCCACGCTCCCAGTGTCGAGGCAGCTTATCACCTCGACACGTATTTTTACCGCCTGAGGACTTTCCTCACGCTACATATCGGCCGTGGAGGCTGCGGCCAGAGGGTGTCGGGAAGCCAGAAGCATAAAGGGTCTTTAAAAAGTCACTAGGATGAATTCTTGGAGGATTGCGTTTCTTAAACCCAACAGCGCAGGTACAGGCTCCAGCTCAGGAGATGCTCCAGCAAAGGGAGATTTAGAATCATAGAATCACAGAATCATTTGGTTGGAAAAGACCTTTAAGATCATCGAGTCCAACCGTACCTGCCCACCACTAAACCATGGCCCTAAGCGCCTCGTCTAAGAAAGACTGCTCAGTAACCCAACCTTTTCCACCACCTTGTCCCTAATCCCTTCCCTAGTCCCCCTCAGAAAGAAGATCCAGGGCTCAAACGACAGAAGACAGCTAATTCTACGCAAAAAAACTTGCGTTTGTTTTTTTTTTTTAAAAAAACATTTTGCCAAGAGCAGACAAAGCAGTTGTCACACCAGCCAGCAGGTGACATCAAACGCTCCGGGACAACATCCCCCTTACCTGCTCGCTCCCGTACAAAGCCACGCGCCGTCTCCTCTGCCCCAAGACCTGACCTCAGAACTCGCTGCTTCTTCTTTCCCCCCCCGGAGCGAGGACAGGGCCCTCGGTGAGACGCAGACGCACCCTTCGCTATAAATATTAATCGCGTTGTCACCGGCGTTACAGACGGGGACTATCGTGTCCTAACCTTGACTCCACTTCAGCATCGCCGCACCTTTCGTCAGCCGATTCAAGCATTTCTTTGAGCTGCGCCGCGCCGAGCGCGAGGCAACTCCATCGCCGAAACGTCGGACGCTTGGGCAGCCGCTTTTAACCGCGCGTGGCACCGGGTGGATGGTCGGTCATCCTTAGCGTTCATCCAGAGCTCTTCAAGGGTAAGGAAATGTGAAGTGAGAACAGCTCCTCTCCTGGCTCGCTCCCAGCTGAGACCGTCCGGCTTCACGCCGGCGAAGGAGAAGGGGGTCAGGCCATTTCGGCGAGGACAGGAGCCCAGCACGGATGAAAACCAGCCAGCCACGGCATGAACGAGCAGGGGGATCGCTCCAGCCTCCTCTGACCACCTCTGGGGAGGGCAGCACGGGGCCGAAACAAGCACACACGGCAGCGGTCGGCACTGCGGGAGAGCTGAAATCCCTGCTCGGCTTTGCCTCTCCTCCAGCCACACGTTCTGTCTGTCTCTCTCCTGGGTTTTTCCTCCCCGCTTTAAAATAAAAACAGATCCGCAGGGCTGCAGCCCCGTCAGAACAAGCGCCCGCCACGCACAGCAAATTGAAATAGCCGGCAGGGGATATCGTTAAACATCAGCCGGCTTCTCAGCACCAAACCAGCGCTGCAATCCGGCCGCCCGGGCAGCAACCAACCCAACGCAGCCGCACCAAAGCCCCAACGCAGCCCCACCAAAGCCCCAACCTCCCATTAACACTACGGGCTCCTGCCGACACCGACGCAGCCCCCTGACCACCCCAAAAAGGCTGGAGGTGACCTGTCAAGGTGCTGTCCCTGCTCGGAGCACCCACGTTTCAGGGCGCGCAGGCAGGGAGTGAAGTTTCTGCCACCTCTGCCCACTCTCTGGGAGGTTCCAGCTTATTGCTGAAGCAAAAAGACACGGCAGCTTCGCCGAGGACGGCTGCTGCATCTAAAACCGATGTGCTGGGAGCCCTCGCCAGGTCCCGGCGACAAACACCGCGGCGGCTGCGTGCTCGCTATGAAAGGAGGCAGTGGCCCCGCGCCTCTAAATCTTGTCTGATGAGCAGCAGATCCTCCTGCTCAGAGGGGGTCGGTACCAAGAACAACCTCCCGGACAGACAAACGGTCTGCAGCCGGGGTTTTAGTTTAGGTTGCCATTATCCTGGTGAAAGCAGTTTAAAAAAAAAAAAAAACAAAAAACCCCCAGCGTGCTCAGCATTTGGTTTGTTTTTCCAAAGACAGGGAGAGGCGTTACTTGTCTGGGATGAGAGAAAAAGAGGTTGGGGGCGCG
Organism: Balaeniceps rex; assembly: GCA_013401315.1. Lineage (NCBI taxonomy): Eukaryota > Metazoa > Chordata > Aves > Pelecaniformes > Balaenicipitidae > Balaeniceps > Balaeniceps rex. The sequence continues at coordinate 20,580 of VYZW01019787.1, forward strand.
GGACCGCGTCCTGGTCTGGCAAAATGGGTCCAGCTTTTCCCAATTCATCACTTTTCGTTTTACAGATCCTCCGCCACCGAGCCTGCTGGAGGTAAACTGAGGCACGGTCAGAGAGTTACTGCCCCAAAAGAAATCAGAGCCGGGTCCGATCGGGGTGCGCACAGCCAGCATTCCTCCTGTGAGGCAGGGTGACGGCTACGCAGCCCGGAGGGACGAGGGGACCCCCCGAGGACCGGCCAAGAGCAGCTCCCAAGGCCACCCCACTGCAACCGTGGGCAGAGCAGCCCCATGGCCACGTCCTCCCCATAGCCGGGGTCCAAGTGACATCCCTCCACCGACCGTCCCCAAGTCACGGGGACGGCACCGACCCGACGCAGCGGCTGGTCAGGCCATGCTCCTCAAAAGCACGTCTGGGCGCTGAGTAAAGACTGCAAAAGCCTCTCCGAGTCGAGCCGACCGGACAGGGAAGGGCGTAAGGAAGTCCTGGCTGTGTTTTCCTTCAAAGGGATGATGTGAAGGAACAGGTTTGGGGACGACTGACGGTCCCCAGCAGGTCACCGGGAACCTGGCCGTCCCCACCCCTGGGCCAAGCCAGGAGAAGACCGGAGATCTCAGAAGAGCAAAAATATTCGTGACTGCGGCAGGCACAAGCTCCAAATAGATGTTTTTATAAAGCCCGGACCGTGACAACCTGCATTTCTAGACCCAAAAGCTCTACGACGCCTATCCCTACCGAAATCCAGCCGTCTCCAGAGGGGAATGAGAGCGGAACCCAGCGGGAGAGGCAAAACAACAGCCTCCACCGAGGCCTCAACCCCGAGCTGGGTTTCTGGGCGCTCTTGAAATAGAAATTGGAGCAAGACACGCCGGGATGAGCTGGGCAAGCCATCCTCCAGGCAGAGGATGCGGCAACCTCTTTAATGCCCACGCAAAGCAGAAGGGACTTCGGTCCGCCTGGGCTCCCGATTTAGAAGTGAAGGAAACCACTCGCGGCACGCCAGATCCGAGCAAAGCAAAAACCAGCAGAGGGTTGAGGTAAAGGTCTTTCGTGGAGTGGGCCTGGAGTTTCACTCCCAGGTCAAGCAAGGAGGATTATTGAGGCACCAGGAAAGCCTGACTCTTGGGGACGGATGGGGTTTGAGCAGGTTTTGGACAATAATTCTTTTAACAAAGCAGATTTTGAAACACCAGAGGGTAAAGCGCTGAAGTCAGCAACAGATGGAAATGGCGTAAAAAAAGAGAGCGGAGCAACATTTGGGAGACAGGAGGGAAGAGAAGCACCCAAAGGTGAAGCTACCGGCTCCAGAGGAGAGGAATTGGGATGGATCTGGACACAGATATCCGATGCCCATCCCACCAGACGAGGATAAGCCTCGGGGGGGGCCGCTCGTGCCTGCAGAAGCCCCCGCTGGAGGCCGTGCCGGGGCCCCTCGCCCGGGCACAAACGCTTTCGGAGCCCGTGCGCCCCCCTCTTGCTGCCGAGGGGCCACATCGCTCCGTCTGCCTGGGGAAATCAGGGAAGGGGTCTCAGCGCCCGAGGGGTCTGCGCGTGGCCTCGCTCCCATCTTGGCGACGGAGGACAGGGAGGGCTCCAACGCCCTTGGGCAGTAAAGGAGCAGGGAAAACCCACAACTCGCAGCTCAGAAATGAACTTTTTGGGGTTAATGCAGCGCTAAGTCCCTGCCTGCAGAGCCCGGGGTGCCTGCAGGTGACAGGAGATACGGTCCCTGACCTGCAGCAGGACAAGGACACCTCAGGAATTGGGCTTGGATGCAGATGCAGCCTGTGGATAACGGCTGCCGAGACGTCTCCCCTCCGTCCCACGCTGTCAGCCGGGGAAGGACACAGGCGGCCGGACAAAGGTGGCCGCCCGGTTCACCTCCTCCCCGTGCTGCCCCACACGCCAGCCCTGTCTGCATCCCCCCAGTTCCCCCAGTTCCTTCCCAGGCTGGGCACTGGGATTATACCCACGGCCACAAGGAACGGGAGCATCAGCCCAGTCCTGTCCCCTCTCCCCAAATGTCCCCCAACCTCAGCAATCACGGGCCAAACCCACCCCCAAAACCCCCAAAACAGGGGGGGGATATCGAGGTCGCACCAGCCCAGACCCACTTCACGCTGCATTGATGAGGGATTTGTCACCTCCCTGCTCACCCCGATGGGGGTGTCGGGCTCCCCAGATATGGGGGACTCGGTCCCACGAGGTTGGGGGTCGAGCTCCCCTCTCCTCCTCACCTGGAGGGACAGCAGCGATGAAGAACCCCTCGCCCCCTCATGGGCTCGGTTAGGGGGTGAGAGCTGGGGGTCACCCCTGGGAGGGGGCCACATACAGCCCCCCCAGCTGCTCTCTGCAGTCTCTGCAGGGACATCAGCGCTTCCCAAAAAGATCTGAGGACTCATCCACTCCTACAGCCCTACAGATGTCGGGGTGCAGGTCAACCTCTCCTCAGACCTTTGAGGGGGGGTCACCGCTCTCCACAGGCAGTAGGGCTGGGGGGGCACCTTGCCCCCACAAGGTTCAGCAGGATTTGGGAGCTCACCCCTTTCTACAGGACCTGGGATGTGGGGGTGGGGGTCACCCTTAACTGCTGGGTTTCTGGAGAACCACCCCTTCCCCGTGGGGTTTGGGGGGTCACGCCTTCCCTGCAGGGCTCAGGAAAGTTTGGGGGTATCACACCAGCCTCCACGGCTTTGCAGGGCAGCCCTGTTTCAGGGGGCACCCCTTTCCCGCAGGATGGGGGGGGCAGCCCTTCCCTGCGGGGGTCAGCAAGGCGATTGGGGGGGTCAGCCCTGCCTGTAGGGTTTGAAGGGAACAGCCCTTCCTGCAAAGGCCAGGGAGGAGATATGGGGGGGCCCCCCCTGCCTACAGGCCTTTGGGGGGGCTGCCCTTCCCCACAGGGGTCAGGGAGGGGATTGGGGGGGGTCCCCCTGCCTGCAGGCCCTGGGGGGGCTGCCCTTCCCCATAGGGGTCAGTGAGGGGATTGGGGGGGTCCCCCCTGCCTGCAGGCCTTGGGGGGGCTGCTCTTCCCCACAGGGGTCAGGGAGGGGATATGGGGGGGGGACCCCTGCCTGCAGGCCTTGGGGGGGTGCCCTTCCCCATAGNCCCGGGGCCGGCCGAGCCCGGCCCGCCCCCGCCGGGGAGGGAGGGGGGGCAGCGGCGCTGAGAGGCCTCAGCCTCGGCCTCCCCCCCACGCCCCCCCCCGCTACAGCCCCAACCCCCGGCGCTTACCGGCAGCTTGGGGCTGACCTCCCCCTTGCAGCTGTGGCAGAAGAAGCGGTGCTGGGACACGGCGGCCGCCGCCGAGGCCTCCGCCATCTTCTCTCTCCCCCGCCTCCGCCGGCTCCCTGCCGTCAGTCCTCCGCCGAGGCAGACAGGCCGCGGTCCGCCGGGTAGAGCGTCGTCGGAACGACCCGCTAGCCACAAGCTTCCGGTCCGCTCGTCTGCTCCGGGCCGAGCAGCGAGCGAGAGTGGGTAGAGCGTCACCTCGGCCCGACGAGACGAGGCGGGCAGAGCATCGCCTGGCCCGGTCCTCCAGAGCGGCCAACGAGGCGCGGCGGCGCCGAGCGCGACCGGAAGTAGCGGGCGGAGAACCGGAAGTGCCGGTTGCCATGGTGGCCGCATGGGCCTAGGCCGGGCCTGGGTGAGTGAGGGCCTGGCGGGTCCCCCCCGACTGGGCTGCCGTCCCCCGGGAGGGGACACGGGGACCCCGGCCCCTCTGTGGGGGCCATCCCACCCGGGAGGGGGACACAGGGACACCAGCCCCTCTGACATGGCTGTGCCTTTGGTGGGGGGGACCTATAGAGCCTGACCCCCTCAGACATGGCTGCCATCCCCTGGGAGGGGGACACAGGGACCCTGACCCCTCTCTGGGGGGCCATCCCACCCGGGAGGGGGACACAGGGACCCCGACCCTTCTGACATGGGTGCCCCTTGGGAGAGGGGGACCCATGGACCCAGGCCCCCTCAGACAGGGCCGCCATCCCCTGGGAGGGGACGCAGGGACACCTCAGACAGGGCCGCCATCCCCCGGGAGGGGACGCAGGGACCCCGACCCCTCAGACAGGGCCGCCATCCCCCAGGAGGGGACGCAGGCACCAGCCATGTGCCAGAGTGTCCGTCCCCTCTCCACCTCACCCCGACTACAGCACCAGGGGCTGGTTCCACTCCAGACTCGGCCTCCCACTGTACATCCATTTTGGGACGGAGCACGGATGGGTTTCTCCCGGCGGCAGCAGCACGGCCGCCGCCGTCCCGTCCCCCCAAAACAGCCGGAATAACACCAGCGCTCTTCCCCAGCACCGCCGGGTGTTTTAATCTGCCGTCGAGATGACTCAGGCGGAAATAAAGCTGTGTTCCCTCCTGCTGCAAGAACATTTTGGGGAGATCGTGGAGAAGATAGGGACTTATCTTATCAGGACGGGCGCGCAGCCGCTGCGGATGATCGTCAATGACACGGGGCTGTTGCTGGATCAGGTACGGCTCAAACCCGCCCGCCTCGGCGGTAGCCTGGGTGCGATCGCAGGCGCTCGATAACGCAGCCTGGACCGCTCTGATACCAGCCCGAGCTGTCGGTCACCACCGCTGCTGCTCCTGAAGGGGAAACTGGTAGGAAAACCTTGAGAAGGACAAAGGAGCACTTTGATTGTTGTTAAAAAAAAAAAAATCAGGTGGGTTTTCTTAAGTGGGAATCGTTAGCTCACTTAAAAGCTGGTCCGGGAAGCGCAGAGCGTAACTCTGACTGCTCCGTAGGGAGCAAAGGCAGGGAATGGCGTCCAGAGGGACGGGGATGATGCGCAGGGGACGAGATGGTGACACAAACACCGGCAGCTCGGCACTGGGGAGGGTCACGGCGGGGGGAAAAGGGTGGCTGTGCACGGAGGAAACTCTCCGCCGCCGGCGGGAAGGGGGGTGAGCGCAGGGCGGGCTTCTGTGCCGCGTAACCGAGCCCTGCTGTGCCGGCGGCAGGTGAAGAAAGCCCTCTGCGTCCTCATCCAACACAACCTGGTGACGTACCAGCTGCAGAAGCGAGGGTTCGTGGAGTACGAGGCCCAGTGTAAGCGGGTCCTGAGGATCCTCCGCTACCCACGTTACATCTACACCGCCAAGACCCTCTACAGCGACACGGGGGAGCTCATCGTGGAGGAGCTGCTCCTCAATGGCAAGATGACGATGAGCGCGGTGGTGAGGAAGGTGGCGGACAGGCTGACCGAAACGATGGAAGGTGGGAATCTCCTCTTCTTCAAAAAGGGATCTGGGAGCGGGAGGAGGTTCGGCGGCTGCCGGAGGCCGGTTTTGCTCGGTGAATGCGGTACCGGCGGCTCTGTGGGCTGCGTTACAGCGGAAAGCTGGCCGTGAACTTGGAGGAGGAGCCGCCCCAAGTGGCCTCGCTGCCAGAGCGGTTATAAACGCTGCCCCCCACCCCAAAACAGCCCCCGGGCAGCCTGTTCATAGCGGTTCTCTGGGGACCGCAGCGTCACCTCGTCCTCTGGAGCCGCAGGAACAACGCCGGGGCTGGCAGAGCTTGACGCCGCCGTCTCCGTCCTCTGGCCTAGACGGGAAGACCATGGATTACGCCGACGTCTCCAACACGTTTGTGCGCCTGGCCGACACGCACTTTGTGCAGAGGTGCCCGCTGGTCCCCGAAACCCCCGAGAGCCCCGATGCGCCGCCTCCCCCTGCGCCCACGTTGGTGATCAACGAGAAGGACATGTACGTCGTGCCCAGGCTGAACCTCGTAGGTGAGAAGCCCCGTGGGGTAACGGGAGACCGTGACGATAGCGTGGTTAAAAACAAACGCCGTCCTCTTTGTTCGACAGGGAAAGGGAAGCGGAGACGATCGTGCGACGAGGAAGAGGACGGCGAACACAAGGCTAAAAAGCAGAAGCAAGATGGAGAAAGCTCGGAGGTAGTGGGGACGCTGGAGCAACGTCGCCCTCGGCTCTGCGGGGCTGTAAATCGGAGCCGGGTCTGCAGCACACAGGAAGGGTGGAGGCAGCTGCCCGTTGGGCAGGACGTTGCCTGTCTCCCGCATGTGACCTTTGCTGGGGACGCGCCTCTGTCCCTGTCCTGCCAAGGGCCGAGCTCCTTCCTCCTCCTCTGAGCTTACGGGCTCGAGGGAGCCAGCGTCGTCCCAAACACGTTCTCCTGGGGAAACCAAACGAGCGGTTTTGTGGCTTCTGTCCCACCATTTTCTGGATCCTCTCGGTTTTGTGGCTCCTCTCCCGCAGTTTTGTGGATCCTGTCAGTTTTGTGGCCCCTTTCCCTCAGTTTTGTGGCTCCTCTCGGTTTCGTGGCTCCTCTCCCTCAGTTTCGTGGCTCCTCTCCCTCAGTTTCGTGGCTCCTCTCTCTCTCACTGTTCCCCCCAGCCTCCGCCCGACGATGGCATTTACTGGCAAGTCAACATCGACCGGTTCCACCAGCACTTTCGAGACCAGGGGATCGTCAGTGCCGTGGCCAACCGCATGGATCAGGTTCGTGGAACCCTCCTGCGGTCGCTCTCCACGTCAGGGCGGGGACCTGATGGACCAACCTGATGGACCTTGATGGTTGTGGTCATGGTGGGGAGGTTTTAAACCCTGCTGCGGGGCAGGCAGGGGCGGCCCACGTTCGGTTGCCGCTGCGGGAAGAGCTGAGGCCAGAGGCTGTCCCACGCTGAGGGCCGTTTCCTTCCCCCCAAAACCAGACCAGCAGCGAAATAGTGCGGACGATGCTGCGCATGAGCGAAGTCACCACGTCCTCCGGCGCGCCGTACACCCAGCCGCTCTCTTCCAACGAGGTCGGTTCCTGCCCCTGGGAAGTCGGGGTGTAGCCGAGGCCTTTCTCCGCCGGCACGGCTCCGGCACTGGGTTGGGATGGGCCAGGAGAAGTCTGGAAAACACCTACAGATTTTGCCGAGCTGCTTATTCCATTTTACGCTTACATTCTGCCTGCTTTTCCTCCCGCAGATCTTCAGATCTCTTCCGGCCGGATACAACATCGTGAAGCAAGTTTTGGACCAGTATCTCACCCTGTTAGCAGACGACCCGGTAAGAAACGCGGGATTGTCTTTACTGCCCGAATACGACAACTCGGTTGCGTACGGACATTACGATGGCAGCTCCTCGACGAGCTCCCTGCACCCCGAGCTCCCTGCACCCCGAGCCTGTGCCCTCGCTGCCTCCCTTTAGCCACGTGCTGGGGAGATTGCGGACTGAGGGAAAACCAGTTTTCTACCGATACTTAAAAGACACTGAAAGCGCTAAAAAAATATGGCGATGTTCTTAGGCTGTTAAGATCAGAGATTTCTTTTTTTTTTCCCCATAAAATCTATGTATTACTTTTTACAATCAAGATTTTAAGAATATCAGGGATTTTTATTACTTTGGGATGTACCGACCTTTTAATTTTTTTCTTTTCTTGTAGCTCGAGTTTGTGGGTAAATCTGGGGACAGCGGCGGGGGCATGTACACCGTCAGTATCCTTTGTGGGTGAACCACCTGCCCCGGCGTTTCCCAGCGTGTAAAACGATTCCCGAGTGCCGGCGTTACCCCTTGACCTTGACCTCGTGCAGATCTTCACAAGGCCCTGGCGTCTCTGGCGACGGCGACCCTGGAGTCCATCGTGGAGGAGAGGTAAAACGGCGATTTGGAGATTTCTTGACCCTTTCTCGCTTCCATCCGCTGATTTATTTTCCTCTCCCGCTCAGGTTTGGTTCCCGCTGTGCCAGGATATTCCGCTTGCTCCTGCGAAAGAAGCATTTGGAGCAGAAGCAGGTGGAGGATTTTGCCATGATCCCGGCCAAGGAAGCCAAGGACATGCTCTACAAAATGCTGTCGGAGAATTTCGTGTCCCTGCAGGTGAGTGCGCCCGCCCTGTCACCAGAGCGAAGGTGACGCAAGGGGCATGGGGACAAAGAGCGAGGTCTGGGGGCCGGAGAGCGACGGGCGCAGAGGCCTCCGAGATCTCAAAGGCTTCCCCAAGCGAGAGTGAAGGTCGCGCTCCTGCTCCTCACAAAACGACTGTCCGGGCAACGGGCGTTTCTGGCATCGCTCCCACGAGCGAGGGACGCTGCGCCCCGCACGGGACACCGGCAAAGCCCCGGCTCGGTCCCCGACCCCGCGCAGCTCCCCACGGGGCCGTGCTGCACGGTGAAGTCCTCCCCTTTCTCTTGCCCACCGGTAGGAGATTCCCAAGACTCCAGACCACGCGCCGTCCCGCACCTTCTACCTCTACACCGTCAACGTCCTGTCCTCCGCGCGGATGCTGCTGCACCGGTGCTACAAGGTACAGCCCGGTCACCGCCGTGGACGCTCCCGGAGACCCGCCAGTGGCTCCGCTCGATNGGCTCGGCTCGATCCGCCTGTCCCCGAAAGCCACTGGCACCGGCCTGATCCCTGTCGGGTCTCCATCCACATCAACGTTCCCAAGCAGGGGTGGAAATCCAGGCCCTCCCCAAGGGTGCTCCTGCTGTGGGTGGTGGAGCCCAGTGGCTTTCCACCACCACCGCGTGTGGTTGTTCTTCTCCACCATTGCCATGCGTGGTTGTTCTCCTCCACCACCTCACGTGGTTCTTCTCCACCATCACCGTGTGTGGTTGTTCTCCACCACCACCACGTGTGGTTGTTCTCCTCCGCCATCACCATGCATGGTTGCTGTTCTCCTCCACCACCACACGTGGTTGTTCTCCACCGCCACCATGCATAGTTCTCCTCCATCACCACCACTACCATGCATGGTTGTTCTCCATCACCACCACCACCACCACGCGTGGTTGTTCTCCTCCACCATCACCACGCGTGGTTGTTCTCCTCCATCACCACTGCCACCACTGCCACCATGCATGGCTGTTCTCCTCCATCACCACCACTACCATGCGTGGTTGTTCTCCTCCACCACCACCATGCCTGGTTGTTCTCCTCCGTCACCACCGCCACCTCCTCCATCTTGGGGACCCTCCTGGATGGTGCCACCAGGGGTGGCAGCAGCAACATCCCCATTTCACCGCTGGTTTTTGGGTTTTGCTGCTGGAGTGCGGGCGTCTCCCCCCGTCACCCTGGGGCGGAGGCTCAGCCCGCCCCGTTCTCGTTCCTCTTCCCAGAGCGTGGCCAACCTGATGGAACGGCGCCAGTACGAGACCAAGGAGAACAAGTGAGCGCCGGGGCTCGGCCGTCGCGAGGAAGCGGGTGGCGGGTTCGGGCGGGGGCTGAAGCCGGCATTTTCTTGTCCGTCACCTCCCCAGGAGGCTGCTGGAGAAGTCGCAGCGGGTGGAAGCCATCTTGGCCTCCATGCAGGCCACCGGCGCCGAGGACGCGCAGCTGCAGGAGATCGAGGAGATGATCACGGCCCCCGAGCGCCAGCAGCTGGAGAACCTCAAACGCAACGTCAACAAGTGAGCGCCGGCGGGAGGGGAGGGCCGGGACCGGGAGCGGAGCGGGCTGGGGACACCCTCGGCCTTCCCGCCTGCTCCCGCTGCGCCGTCCGTCCCCCAGGATCGACGCCAGCGAGAACCAGGTGGACGAGACCATCTTCGTGCTGGAGTCGTTCATCGAGAGCACCGTCAAGAAGCCCTGAGGGTGCTCGGGGTTGGGGACGGGGACGCCCCGCGGCCGCCCGCCGCGCTCGCGCTGTCCGGGAAAATAAAGCAAAAGGCACCGATGCCGCCCGAGTGTCCCCTGGGGACCGGGGAGGGAGGGGACAGCGGGGACAGCGAGGACAGCGGCCCCGCTCCCCCCTGGAGCCCCCCGGGGCCGGGCCGGGGCTCCGGTAGCGGCCCCGCTGTCCCCGCCT
>VYZW01019790.1:0-19184 GCA_013401315.1 Balaeniceps rex
ACTTACCTCTTGAGCTGGGAGAGACTGCGCCCTGCCTGCGCGTGCATGTTCCTATACCAGGTTAATAAAACTTTTCAGAAAATGAAAACTCAGATTTTGTTTTCAGTTGAAAAATACAAACACTTAGCATCTGCAGATGTGTAACTATTCACAAGTTGTCACCTCAATGATAAGCACATAGATTTACAGAATTACTTCACTGGACTGCTCTAGCACTCCAATCTCTTAAAAGCCTCAAAGTTGTAAAACTAGTTCAGCTGCACAACCACCCCACCATTACCCTACCAGTAAAGCATTTCCAATTCACTGTTACCCATTCCATAGCAGAAATTTAAAATCTGAAAGTACGGTTGTTTAATAAACCAACTATCCATCTTTGGGTTACTGATACAAATCTCACTCAAATAACTAGAGACCAAACTCATGCTGAACAAACAATTTTCAACAAACAAGTTCAGTTCCTGGTGAACAACTATTTATCTTAGAAATGATGCTGCTGTCAGTGGTCTCATCAGAAAAGGTGCACCTTTGGAAGCTCAGCTTACTACATTCTTGGTAACATTTATTTTCTGACAACTAATTGTACTTGAGGAAACTTTTACAGACTGTATGCACTATGATCCCCCGAAAAGGACTTCAGTCTCCAACATTCTTTGCTGCAAGCACTAACTTCATCTTACCCACAGAATTGTCTTTTAACTTGTACAATTAAATGTTTTTTACTGGAACTTTTATAAGGAAGGTGAGAAGTTAATACACAAGGATGTACAGTGGAATCAATCCAATTGAAGAGATTCTTTTGTGACCCTGGTGAACAGAGCCGATATCTGCATCTGCAGACGTCAGCTAGGAAGTACTGTCAACATATGTAAGGACCACATCACTAAACAGGGATCAGATGATTTACAATATCAGAATAGAAAAGGTGAAACACAATCATTAACATGGAAAGTTATGTAACTTACAATATAACGTGTTGAGTTGTAGACAGTGATAATAAAAAGATGTTAGCTTCAATTGGAAAAGATTCTGAGAAGAGCTCCTAGGATGATTATGAAGACATCCATGATGAGATGACTGGAAGAGTTATTTTTGCCTTAAAAAGGAAAATCTGAGAAGTGGAAATGTCACTGCTGTCTACCCGTACAAAGTAGCAGGAGAGATGAAGCAAATATTGAGAAGAGAAAATGACTTAAAAAGCAACATGAGATCAAAACACTTAAATTGTTGTAAACTACTTTATCTTTGATTAGAAAAAAGATTTTGAGAGAGGATTGATTAGAATTCCTTTGATTAACCGCCAAAGGAATGAAGTTCTGGAATAGCCTTTGAAAGTAGTAGCAATGTATCTGTATTTGTTAAAACAGCCAAATAACTTAAAAGAAGCAATTGTATGGTAGAATAGAGGACCTCCAGAGTTGCAGCTGAAGACCTGTGGTATGAAGATCTAGGATACTGATGAGCCATTTAGAGTGCTTTTCCCATTCACACAGTAACCAGATACAAATGAAGCATTTTCCTCTGGAGCAGACAGGCTTGGAATACAGTTTTTTTTTTTCTTTTCTTTCCTTCCCATAATAAGATGGAGTTCACCCAAGATCATCTGAGAATTTTAACCTAACAAACTTCTTCATAACAGGACTGAACATTCACTTTTGGTTTCAGCTGCCACTGGTGCCTTCCTACAGCATGTGATAGTTCTTGAGACTGTTGGATGGGAACCCAGATTTACAGATATAAATTTAGATGTGATCAGTAACTGTACTGATTAGTTCTTTTGACTTAAGAGTTCAGACATCAGCTCACACGTAAACACCTAAGTAACAGGTATCAGTCTGAAGCTGAAGTCTATCCTAATGCTATGCATTTCTCTTCTGTACTGTGGACCCCTTTGAAATAGACTCTTCTAAGTGTCTGTCCATTGCTGCAAGGGATTGAAATGGGTGACTGAAACAATCTCATTAGTTCTCATGTTCATGTGTAGTTCACATGGATACCAAACAAACAGCTAAGAAAAAAATCTTAACTTTATGGAAACTGCATAGCAATATTCCCAACTTTCACCAGTTTTTATCCAGATGTTAATGAAAATATTCCCTGTAAGTGGCTCTTTGCATGAAAAGATATATTCACTGAACATATTTGGTCAGGAATTCACTCATAAAGAAAGTAAAATTGGTGGTTGGTAACAGAGCACTTATGAGATGTCACTCTGGCCTACTGTGTATGTAAAAAGCACACATCTTTTCAATTAGTATCATCCAGCATGGGATTTTAATGTTTCTAAGTCTGAAATACCTTTTACATTTAAGACTGTTGCCAATCAGAAATAAATTTTCCACATTAAGAATTTCAGAAAAAACAGCAACGTTTGCAAGGAAAAAAGAATAATAAAACTAATTATATCATAAAAAGAAACAGAGTTCTGCAAACAAAACTGAGAAACAGTTATATTGCATACTCAAGAACAACCAACAGCTAATGATTGGAAGCCTTGAAAACTGAAGAACACCCTGATTTCTGGCTGAATGGCTGCAATTTTATGAAAAAAACCCTTCTAATAAGACAAGTTTTTTAAAAAAATCTGTTACAGGTAGCAAAAAATCTGACAGCTGCAGATTGCCTCCTTATCTTCTCTGCTTTGATTCTAAAAGCCTTAACACTGCTCTTTTGGAGCTTTAAGCTTTGAGCACACTCAAAGCTAAAACAGTATCAGTGGCACCACTGTATTTAAGGAACAAGATGGTCTGCAGCATAGAATAACATTTTGCACGGACACAGCTACCAGGCCAAATAGAAAAACATTTCCCATACGTCAAAACTCTTCTGGAAGAGGGAAAGGAAGTGCAGAAAAAGGCTTTTCCTACTTAGACACTGATGGGGACAAAATTTCTTAATAAGATCCCCCCCCCCCTCCTCAACTCTCAAGTTAAGCAAAACATTGAGACGAATAGAAAAATCTCTATCTCCAGGATGGAGATCACAATCTGTTTTTTCAGGTTTAGTTTCACAAATTACCTCTGAATTTCTTTAACAACACTTGGGAGTGTTCCTAACATGACAAAAAGTCTCTTCTGAAGCTTTACATGTAATGGAACACAATTAAATTAAAAGATGTTAAATACTAAACACAGACTGTCCTACCACTTATAATTCCTCCCTGCTTTTCCTCAGCAATTTTTCATCCATTTTTTCAAAAACAAAATAAGCCTAAAATATTCTGACATTTCCACAGATTAAGTAAGGCTCAGTCATGTAATCGTAATGAGTTTCATACAGGAACACAATGGCTGAAAGAACAAGACAAGATTCACAAGGCTGCTAGATACAACTATTTCCAGCTCCGAAGTATTTACGTTAAGGAAAGGATTTTAACTTAGAAAAAATTAAGCTTTGATTTGGAAGTAATTTAGTTTAGTTTTCCTGCACTGAAATAAAAAAATTAATGCAGTTGAAATTATCACATCAGCTCTGCTTACGATTTACAACTGGTATGTCTTACCTTTTGTGAAACACTAAGGTGAAAACATAAATAATATGTATACAGATAAACAAAAAAGAAAGCCATTAAAATCTGTTTTGCAACCATTTACATTACATAAAAATTAACAGCAACTTAAAATTACCTTTTTTCTAACTTTTGCATATAAAAAAATGTTTACGATGTCATTTAAAACCCAGTATTTAAAACCCAGTGTCATTCCCACTAAAAACTACTGGACCAGTACTTTTGTAGGATCATGAATAGACTGATACGCAGGTTTTTTGTTTGTTTGTTTGTTTTTTAGTTTCTCATCACAGTCAATAACTCCCAATTATCTTGAGGGAAGCATGGTGTTTAATATATATTGAGTTACAAAGATCATTACTTACAATTAGCTGTTTCAAGCCTACAAATGACTGTTCTACAGAGTTGGCATTTAAAACTTGTCTCTTCACTGCAGCTTGCTCCCCCAAGAACCGAAGCATTAAGTCTTTTACTGCATCTCCCTTGGTGTTCATGGAACAGAAAAAGAAGAAACATAACAAGACATTTTTAAACATTATTTTAGCAAAATAAAATGTTGAATTAAAGCTGAGCAACATAGCTTTTTCCCGTTGAGGAATGCTTGTTTTCCAGTACTTTTTGTGTGAAATGACTATAAGTGCATGTATATTTACAGCATTTTAATGAAAACTAGATTGACTCCACATTATTTGCTATATTCTTTTCAATGTTTAGGTTTCAGTTAGCATAGAAACGTTCAGGCTTATTTGCTTCCTTCAAAGATCTTACAAAATACTCTTCAAAGATCTTACAAAACAGTAAGTTTTACGGGCTTTTATAATGGATATTAAAGTTGAAAGGTGCAACCTACTGACCAAAGATAAACGTGCACATGATCGGCTAGCCTTAAGTATCCACAGAAAATAAACTTTGAGAGATCATAAAACCAAGTAAACAGCAACCCTTCAACAAGTATTCTTAATTTCAAAAGAATTAACTGCAGGAATCAGTCAGAGAAATTGGGTTATCTGAGCTCAGTAATTTGAAGACTTGAGACTAGTTGAGACATAGACATTTGAAACAGATTTCTAAAGTTAGACAAGATTAATTCTACATTTTACAACACGAAGCAGCTAAGAGAAAGAGTGTCCAAATCCAGGTTCTATTTCCAGCTTTGTTAGCAATAAACTGAATAACTCTGTACATGGCACCTCCTGTGCCTCAATTTCCCCTTCTAATCGTTGTTCAACTATCGATTTCTGTGTCTTCCCGTCTGTTGGCTGACATCCGTGTGGTTTTGTGTACTAGAGATTTTCAAAAGATAATCAAGAAATTCAAGCTTAGCATCAAGCAGCTACTGAAAAAACTGTGGACCACACACTGACAGATGCTGAAAACTGGGCTACTACTGTCTGCACACTCTTCAGGTACCACATCGGCCAATATAGAACGTAGGACAGGGTGCGGGGAGGGGGGGCTGGTCCTAGCCATTGGGACTGTACACATTACTGTATACAAGAGAATCCCCTATGGTGTCAGAAGTCACCACATGCCAAAAGCAGATACAGAAATTATTTCTGTAAGACTTTTGCCAATCTTATGTTTTTATGCATTTGTAATCTAGAAAAGCAAACACCTGAAAAGAAGGAAAATTATCAGCAATATATTAACAATATATTTACCTTTTTGTTTTTAAACAGAAAACAATTTATAATCCACATTCAGCCAGAGTAAAGATCTCTCTCGTTCACCATCCTATTGGTGAATAGCAGATGTGCGCAGAAACAGTGTAAGAAACAGAATAAGCTCACACTGGTCTTTCCCAACTTAAAGCAGCCAGAACTTTATGGTCCACCTGTGCCAGAGGACTAATTTGCCTACCATTTTTAAACACCCACTGGTAGACATACCTCTCATGACATTTGTCGTGCTCATTTTTTGGTCTGTTTTTCTCAACAAAAGTACATCCGAGGGCAATGAATTCTACAGCTTAAAAACAGTTACATGGGCTGCAGAACAGTAACTACTTTTGTTAGCTTATTACTCAACAGTTCCTTGCCATAAAAGCCAGCAAATCATAATCCTCTATTTACCTTAATTCTTTTATGAATTTTAGATCATTATTGCTCTTGTAAGTCAAAAGGTCCCCTTCCTTTTAGCTACCACTGACAAGAGAGAACCTCTGCACTCCTCACCATCCCTCCTCTCTCTCCCCATTTGTTTTAATTTCATTATATCTTTTCAGATCTGTGCTAGCTAGAATGGTATGCAATATTTAAGATGTTAAAGCAGAAAGTGACTATGCAAAAATGTAAGCGTACAAAGGAGTATTTGCAAAAATCCCTGTAAAGGAATATGAAAACATTCACTTGAACTGAGGCAGGAACCTGTTAGCACAGAGAGCAGAAAGCAAGCCACAAAGCCTTTTGCCTAAAAAAAGGTGAGCTGCATAAAACACAGTAAAGCTTAGCTATGATAAAGGTAATTGATATTAACTGTTTGCACTTTCTCCATGGACAGTGATGGGAAATGTGTTTTCTGTCTAGTTCCTTGAGGAATGAGACTGCAACTACTGTTTCTCTACATGGAAAATTTTTACCTCTAATGCTGTCACCTAACCTATGAATAAGCCAGAATTCCATCTTTTGGACAGAAGAGTCTGAAGGATTAAGAAAAGACAGTGTGTGCAAAATGACATAAATACAAAAGAATTTTTAATCCCCCCCAACAGTACTTCGGAGGAGGAAACATTACAAATGAATGCAATGAAACAAAGGACATCATGTCAGCAGACAGTAACTGATGAAGAAATGCATAATGGAAAGAGCATAAAAAGCAGTACTCCAACTTGTTCCCACACTCAGAGAGCACAGGTTCAGATAATGTGTACCATACGCAATCCAAGATAGTTTAAAAAATAATGTTTCTTGAATGATCAGCAAAAAATAGCACACAGTTCAAATCGAGAACATTGAATATTTTTCTTGGTGTGATTTATCCATTTAACTTCTAAGACAACATACTTGTAATAAGAACAAACACTTTCTGAGTGAGCAGGAAAAAAAAGTACTGAGCTCTTCAATACACATACAAAATTTCAGGCCTTCCCTGAAGCACACTTACAGTTCACTGTAAATGCACTTTTCAACTTACTTCTTTGTCAAGTGCATGCAGCCTGGTTTAACATCTTGTATTAACATTTAGCATTAGCAAACTATTCATATCAAAGCTTTAATGAACATTGTTAGAAGCTGATTTAACATTGAAAACATGCCTCCCTATGTTTCAGTTGACATTTCAAGTACTTTACAATTACACTTTCAGTTAAATACACAACTTGCACTACTAGAAGCATATGGAACAATGATACCAAACTAGGGGATGTCAGGTAAGTCAAGGCACGCACTCAGGCCACTGAAAAGCAGTAACTGGAAGTGAAGACAGTTGTATAAACATAAAGCACTTCAAAACTTGTCCCTGCTGACATACCTATGTGACTGCTTATAAATTATAATCAACGAAGAAAGCAGCAGGAATCCCCTTTAATTCCATTGATGATTTTACATCAGGTCTTAATATAGAAATACATCACATGCATGTTGCCATAACGTCTTCTTTTCAATTATGTACTAAATGATAGATCTGCATATATGCACGTGCTCAGATTCAGGGAATCATCAGCACAAAATAGCCTTGAATCCTTGACTGGACTGAGGAAGGTGACAGAGAACTATTGTAAAAAAGGAGGCCCGCAATAAGGAGGACCTCATCCTTAGGGCCTGCAGAAGGCATCATTCCTGCTGTCCATCCCATTAGCTGTCAGGAGAGAAATACTACACACTCTTGAATTACTCATCAAGGTCTAAAGGGATTCTTTGGGGAAGGTGGGAAAGACCCTTCAAATTTTTTTGGAAGGAGTGGAGAAGGAGTAGCTTCCTATTAGTGTTTTCTTTCACGCTCATTACTGGGCTCTGTGACAACAAACGTTTTAAGATAAAGCTAACCCAAGAAGTAGCAGCAGCATGGCATATGCCTAGAACTGATAGCATTTGTTGCTTGTGACAGAAACCTAAGACTTGTCGCATAATTCAGCTACAAATCTGGACCTGATTCACTCCAGAAACTTTTCTGATAGTTCCTGCAGATTGGGAAGTTACTGAAGACTGCTCTCTGCTTCTATTTGACTACCGACTGCTAATGTTTGTTATGCTACAATTAAGGATTAAAGTATCCAAAACCTCAACACCATCTCTCTAGACAACAACTCTATTATCCAGAGACACAGATATGAAAGAGTAGGATTAGCCTATTCAAGAAAAAAATTCCCTTACAATAGTTAGCCTTGGCTGAGCAGCCAGGATAAAATTGCTTCATGAGAAATACTGAATAGATCCAAAAGAAATTTCTCAAATTCTGAAAAAAACACTTTATGCCTTCTCACTAGTTGGGAACTCTGACAGAAGAGAAGGAAATGGATTTCCACTAATATGTTTTTCCCTTCATGATCTCATCTGGAGTTTTCCCTTTAATTTTGGGGTTATCCCTTCCCAGTAGTTTGCTCCAGCACTCAATCTTTCCTAGAGGTTATACCTCTCCACTGCTTAGAGAAGATAAAAATGATGCGATTTCAGTCAGTGTTAACATTATTAAGAACATGTGAACATCAGTGAAAAATGTTATTTCCCACTTGGTTGCAACAGTGAATTCCACGGGCAAAGCAAGCCGTCTGCTTTCAGACTTTGTAGTACAGCATAGTGATTTTGTATATATTCCAAATGCAAGCATTATCTTACTAACTAGGAGGACCAGAAACTAACTGAAACTACTTAAAATACAACCAGCTTTGGATTCTATGGAAACTGTCAACACTGGTTTTCAATGTACCCAACAAATTTCACCACAAATAAATCAGATCTGGTTTTAGCCCCTTTGCACATGAGTAGGCAGCGACATTAAATTTTCTATTAAGGAGTGAAGTAATATACACAAGGTGACCATCAGCAACAATACGAAGGACTATGATACACAAATTATCGCACAGCTCTTATACAATATTTCTAAAATATAATCATACACTAAGATACAACAATAGACTCTTACCTGGATATTATCAAATTTTAATCCAGGCATGGTGAGATTCTCTTTATCTATGAATACAGTGCTGTATTGTTGTGTGGCAACTGAAATTAGAACATTCCTGGTTTCCTCACTAGGAAGCCAAGCATCATTTCTTCTATCTAGTTCACTCATATTTAAGGCTGTGGCAAACGGGTCATCACTCCCAGCAAAAACAGCTTGGATTTGTGAGAACGGCTTGGGGGACTGAGTTATTTCTAGAGATGATGGAGCACCACCTGCTTCAGGTCTCCCATTTCCCGCAGAGAAAGTAGGGTTAGATGAAGCACAAGAACTGTCTCCACCATTAGAAAGAGAGGACATTTGCTCTGAAACTGAAGAGCCTGCATTGGGATTACTAACAGAAATGAAATTGGATGTGGTAAATGAATCAAAAAAATCAGAAGCTAAAGTATTAGTGTTAACAGTATCGCCAAAGAACTTGCTCAGACTAGGACTCGGTTGAACCACCTGTGGATTAGACTTCACAGGAGTCTCAATTATACTACTAAAACTGGGAGATTTTACCATCTGAGGTTCAAAACCATCAGGTAGGAACAACTGTGGCTGCGTATTAACACTGTTTGGTTGGCTGAAGATGGTACACACAGGAATAGGCTCAGCCGCAGGAGACGGTTTGCTAGTACTAGGTAATGATATCTGGTCCTCAGGTTTGCTTTTGTCAATATTATTTGGTTTTGTTTCACCAGGAATGTTGTTTCCCAACTTTGGTTCCTCCTTCATTGCTTCCTGAATGGATTCTTCCTTTAAAGATGCCTGATCATCTGTTCCAATCTCAGAAATGTCTTTGGGTGTTTCTTCATGTTCAGTTTCACTCTCATTACTTAAAAACTCTTTATCCACTTCTGCTTGTGTTTTTTGATTATCTTTAGTTTCCATTTGTTCTACAATCTCTTGCAAACAACCAAGTTCACCTGTATCATCTTCACTGTTGTTTGGAGAATCAGAAATAATGACACTCTCCATCATTTGTTCATTAAGTTTATCTACAAAATTATTTGAATCTTCTGATACAGTTTCATTCCCTTCAGACTCAAATTCATCTCCGCCAAGATCAATGGTTTCCTCATGGAAGAGAATTTCTTCCTGAGTTTTCTGTTGAACTATGTCTCTGCTGTCATCTTCATCTGAGGCACTCTTCGCATCCTTAGCATTACTTTCATTATTCTCCATGGCAGCTGAAAAGGGAAAAATCCCCACCAAAGCAAGTATTAGTTTTATTACTCAGGTATGGCCCAGGTGCCACCCTGAGACTCCTAAGTATCATTCAAATACTGAAATTCTTGCTTTAAAAATACAGTCATTTCATTATTTGATATCTTCCATCTAACATCTACCCACAGAATAAATTAATCCTGAAAACGGCTTTCTCTGTAACCTTTTTGCAAGTCGCAAAAATATTGGTATTAAAGAGCAAATGCCTCCCACTGAACACTGACAAAATGATACTTTGGTTTTCTGCTCGCAAAGACTAGCTCGGTCCCCGTTTAAGAAAAGGAAAGGGTGGGTTCAATGGCAACGGAGTCGCGCTGTCACCAGTGCAGGCTGCCCAGCCGGCGGCCGGCCGCGCAAAAAGAGCGCCCGGCGGCAGCCGCGCAGGGTACGGAGCGGCAGCGCTGCTTCCGTGCCCCCCCGCCGCCCGCCCCGCAGCCGCGGGCTCCGGGGCNCCCCACCGCCCTCCCTCAAGGCCGGGGCCCCAAGGCTGTCTCCGCACCCGCCCACCCAGGCGCCCCTCGGCCAGCGCAAGAGCCGCGCAGGCCGACCGGCCGGCCGGCCTCCCCTCCCCCTCGCCTCGCCGCTCCTCACCTCCGCGCCGCGACAGCGACAGCCCCGCTAGGCCACCTGCACCCTGCCACCGCGCCTAGCGCCCCTCCCCACCGCGCCTGCGCCGCCGGTCGGGAGTGCGCATGCGCAACTGCACCTCCCGGAAGCGGCGAGCAACGGGCAGCGCCGAGGGCCAGAAAGGCCGGCGGGCAGCGGGGTGTGCCGCACCGTGGGGCCGCGATGGAGGACGATGCGCCGGTGATTTACGGGCTGGAGTTCCAGGTGTGCGCTGGGAGACTGAAGGAGAGCTGGCCGGTGTCGGTCCTGCCTCCGGGAAGGCGATGGCTGCGGGGCCGGGTGTGTGTGGTGGGGCAGGGGAGTGCCGGGGCGGGCTGTGGGGCCCGCTCGCGGGGAGAGGGGTGGCGTCCCCCCATCCCCCTGAGCCGGTACCGGTGGCACCGCTGGCTTGTGGTGGTCCTTGGCACATGCCTGTCGCGTTGGGGTTTTTAAAGGTGGCTGAGCACGGAGCAGGAGTTGGTCCCTGCTCCAAAACTTGCTGTTTCCAGGGCAGGTGCGCCAGTGTGGGTGCAGGGGTTGTCTTTCTCGCGGTCGTGCGCAGCCTGGCTGGTAGGGCTCCTGCTCTGTCACCAGTCCCTGGCCCACGCCTGGAGAAGTCTTTGTCTTGCTCTGGGGTGGTAGCAAAATACCGGCAGTCTCAAGTAGTTGTTTCTTCCTTTTCAGAAATTTAAAAAAAAAAATGCTTTTGTGAGGAGAGTGCATGAAACTGTTTCTGATAAGTTGCAAATTTTATTTGGTAATACCCAACTGTAAAGCCACTTGATGTTTGTGGGATCCCTTGCTGTGGGTTCCAAGTCTGTGCATTTGTCCCATATGACAAATCTGTCCATCATATTGGTGTTTATGGCTGTAAGGAAATGGGACTATTGTTGGACTGTCTGACTTGGGAACTCATCATCTTCATAGGGGAACATGGGTCTCACATTTAATGAAGTTGCTACGAGTTCAGGGAAAATAAACAGGTAGGTAGCTGGATGGGCGAGAGTGACCCTAATTTATGATTCTTTCCCACAATAAGGGTTTTACTCAGCTGTGACGTGTTCTCTTTGGCAACAGCTGGCTTATCATCGTTGCCATTATACCAGTAGTAGGAGGCGCTGTGTTTCTTCTGTAGCTTGCAGAGCAATGTTTTCATTCTACAGTGGATGTAGTAATGTAAATATGTGCATGTGCACTTATTTTTTTAGGCATCTTTACCAAAGTGCTCATGGAAAGTAATATATGAAGGTTCTCTGTAACAGGTCTGGGTGTCCTGGCTACTGAGTTGTGTGCTCTGTAATCCTGACTATACCAATAGATCTCCTTAGCAAATTGTATATTTGTTTGGTTTTCCTCTTGTATGGGAGCTAGTGTGTAATATTTACCTTTACTAAATGTTAAATCTACTGAAGTCTGATAATATGCTACCATTTTTGTGGTTGGCTAGAGATGGCTGTAACTCATACTTCAGAATTAATAAAACTTCTTATATTTAAATGTCTTTTGCAGAATAGAGTATCTATATCCTCTACTTAATAAAATTCATAGCTTCTTTCTAGTAGATCATATATAATAAGTCTTCCAGAAATTCTGGAAAGATAGCCTGTGTATTGTCTGGGACCCCCATGGACCTGTGCCCCCCAGCTCCCAAATCATACGTCTCCTACAGACCTCTTCATCTGCAAAGTATGTAACAGGGCTGTCTGGTGGGAGGATAAAGCAAAAGGGCTAAGAGAGTGGCTGTAATCAAAGGGAATTACAGTTAATGCAGATGATTTAGAGAGAAGGTAGGGAAAGAAAAGATGGTTTATGGCTAAGTTGGAAAAGGAGTGTAGAGATGAAGGTTCTATTTCTGATTTCCGTTAACTGCCAGTGTGGCTTTAAAAGAAAACTCATCTCTGTGCTCTTTGAAAAAGGCTTCGATGGAGAGACTGAAACCTAAAACTGGTATGGTTTTTCCAACTTGCATCTCCAGGTCTAATAAGAAAGACTGTTGTTCTTTTTAAGCCTGGTTTCTTGTATGTTGCTAGATAATAATGGCTAGCTGCATCGTCACAACTACAGCTTCTTTCCGGTGTGTGTCAGAAGCACTGTGGCTGAAAGCATCTCTTCAGACAATTTTTTCATCCCGGTTTAAAGAATTTTGTTGTTGTTTCTTGTGTTTGGTTTTGTTGTTGTTATTTCCAGTATTTACTTCAGCTCTATGACAAGCTTATTCAAATTTGAGATTTGAAATGATAAAGTATTAAAAAGAAGAAGGTATCTTCTTACTCTGGTTACGAATAAAAATTATATGTCACAAAACCATGACATCTAGAAGCTACACGAGGGATTGCAGACTAAGAAGCTACATGTGGCTCCAGCAATCAATAAGAATCTGTCTTTGGCCACTGCCAGAGAAAATGTAGTTGTGCAGATATGCCTTTCATCTGATCCAGTGTGGCCAGGTTTATAAGAAAATAAAGCTGATTCCTCCTAGGGTGCTATCCATCAACTAACTTAAAATTATTTCTGCACAGTTTATGTTTATTTTTATTGTGCAAAATGTGTTTTGATGTATTGGCATAAGTAAGGTAACTTAGAATAATGAACAAATACATATTTCTCTTTTTTTAATCCAGTTTTCATCAAATAAAGGTTTAGCGGAACAGGGAAATCTTAGAACCACCGCATCACTCACAGTTCTGACACATGAAATGGAAATTAAAGATACAAATCCTGAGCCTTTATACAATTGTATATAATTACTTAGCATGTGTAACTACTGTGCAAAAAGTTTTCCCAAGTAACTGAGAAATAGTTTTGTGTTTTGTTTTTTTTTTTTTCCTAGGGTGAAGGGAGTAGCTAAACATCTAACAACAAAACAAGATTAAAACTAGTGATGAATTCAGTTTTCTGCATGATTAGTTAAATTTTTGACCTGATTGTTTCCCCTGATTTACTAGACAGCTGCAACTCTTTCTTTTTGTGCTATTTATAATGTTCATATAACCCAAAAAATGTCATTTCCCAGAGTGGTTTTTTGGTCTCTTCAGTGTGTCTGTGAGGTATATGAAGATTGTACAAATATACAAAATATTTGTGAGTTTTAGGGTGTGTAGTTCTTTTCGTGACTTTTTTTTTTTAAGACAGCATCCCACCATAGTTGCTCTGGTCATCCAACTGTAGTGAAAATGAGAAAATTACAGAGGAATGGGTAGTGATTGAAAATGTGAGATGCTTCTTGGATTGAGGGCTGAGTGTTCTGATGATGAATACGGGACAATAGCAGTAGCTGCAGAACATTTCAATATGGAAAGGCTGTTCTAAAAGGAACCTTGGTAGACTTCACCAATATCCTGAATTATGAGAATGTGGTAAATGAGGTCTCAAGGGTATCTATCGCTAAGTGCTATTTTTTGTCAGTGAAATTATATACTTCTTACTTGTGCAGTGTAGAGTTGACCTCTGTTTACTATCTAACATACAGTACACGGTATGTTTACCCTGTGTTGAATAGGCTTTATTTTCAGGGATTCACAGTTTTCCCCACCCTATTCTGTGAGTGCTTAAACAGTGATGTTTTGAGTAGGTGTATAAGCACCACTGAATGTCTTGAAATACTGTATTGGCCTTAGTTTAATGTTGACTGGATGATGCTTATACCCCTGGAAATGAGCTGTGAGGAGGGGTATTTTCCAGGATAGGTATTTGGCTCAGTTGCAATGCCAGCTGTGATTCTTGGGGGGACAGCCTACATCTCGCTTGTTTAAAAGCGTGCAGAAGCTAGCCAGCATCATGGGGGGAGGGAGGAGGAACATTGCTTGTGCCAGAGAGTGATAATTATGGAGCATGTTTTGGGCACATTTAACGGATTTTGGGGATACCACAATACTGAACTGAATTTCAGCATGCCAGATACTCCTACTGCATGTTACATGTTAAAAGTACATAGACTTGCAAGGGAGAAGCGTAATGAGCAGGAGGGAAGGATGGTGGAACGCCTGCTGGCTGACCGCAGGGCTGGACTACACCAGGGCAACTCCAGCTACACCCTAAGATGGGATCTGGCTGAATCAGACTTAAAAAAAGTGCACTACTACTTTGTCAGAGTTTGTGTACTGCATTGTGGTCCTGTTGAGCTTCTTAAATCAGCAATACTTGGCCCATATTGTATTGTCTGTTAGTTGTTAACAGGTTTTATGAATCTGAACAGATGCTATTGATTTTTAGAACTTTTTTGCCTGTTTGCAAGAGCAAGGTGAAACTTAATTTCCCTAAAGCCAAATGTGACATCTTAAAATAAGAATCTTAAAGCAGTGCAAAATACCAACTGAAATAGATTGGTCACAGGTCTCTTACAATGTGTGTATATGTATAATATCAGTATGTGTCCTGGTTTTGGCTGGGAGTGGAGCAGGTGTGGAGCGTATTGCTCCTATTGGCAGCGGAGTTCTCTTCCCTGGGAGAACTTTTGTGGTCTCTTGTGGGATGAGAGAGAAAATGACCTAAACAGAATGTAGATAATAGTTTTGATACAGCTTTGGAGGATTTATTTTGAAAATTGAATCAGTTCAAGAAACTGCATGATAATGTCTTAGTGAAATTCCTAGTTTTTGTCTCAGTCCTCTTTCTTTTTTGAGATTACTTGCCTCACGAGTGCCAATCCCGTATATTTTAATCCAGGCTGAGTGTGTATTCTCTCACTTTTTTTTCCTCTCCGCCTCTCTCTTCAGGAACCTTCTTAAGGGCAGCATTTGGGAGGACTTCTCATGGAACTTCAATCTAACATACTGTTAGGTTTAAAGTTTTACTAGGGAAAAAAAGTAGATAAGTGGCAAAACTCTTAACCAATCCCCCAAAGATCTTCATTAATGCATGAGGTGGATCAGGTGGAAACTGTTTCTTTTAGGACCCTCAAGCAATTAGCAGGATCTTGATAATATTAGGTATGGTACAGACTAATGACAATATGAAGATACAGTTATGTGAACTTGAAGGAACTATTAAAAGATTATTGTTACCATTATGGTTTTTGATAAACAAAGAGTGACAGTGTGAAAGCGGGGTTTCTAGGGATGATTGTGCTATGCAAGGCTTTGTGTGGGGGTTGCTTTTGTTGCTGTGAGGGTTTACGGAATCTGTCAGTCTTTGGAATAGGGTGAGTGCACTAAATATGTCAATGGTGGGAATTCTTGTGCTGTGAAAGGCAGCTGTCTGAGAGCACTAAAGGTCACCTGGGCATGTGTGCTGCCAGCCTCTTCACTGATAGAGTCACTGCAGCTTATCACAGTTGATGATAGAGGTTGTCCTACTGTGGTGGGGAAACAAGACTGTCCTACCTAACTAAAGATCAAAGTGTACCTACTTGAAAATTGAAATTATGCCAGAAGGCAGAAATAATATTCATGACATTATCAGCCTAGGGCTTCTCGGGGCGAGGGGGATGATGACTTGTATTTTGCCTCCAGAATGAGGCATCAGCAAAGCCAGCCCTCTTCCCCTTCCCTTCTGTGCTCCCACCCTCCCAGGTAGCAGTATACTGTTTCTGGCTTTGAGCATAAGCAGGTGGTCAAATAACTTCAAATTCAGATTTGGGGACTGCAAGCCGAATACTGTGTCCTTTACATTTTGTATTGCAAGCTCACTGCTTGTTAGTACACATTGATTGTATGAACTTTAAGTGGTACATGGGTTACAGAAATTCTTTTGATTGTATTACACTTAATGCAAATATTCAATGTCAGTGTATGTTTTCTTGTTTGCTGATACCAAACCAGTGTAATGCATCAGCAAGACAAAATATGTATTGAAGAAGTACTGATCCTTTTTTCTTTGCCCATTAATGCCCTAAATAGTAACAGTCTAATTAAAAAAGTAATTTTGTGTATTTGGCTGGTATTTCAAAAGGCGTGGAGAAGGGGAAGTTTCAGGAGAGCTTATGAACAAAGCGTAGAGATTCAGTGCATTACGGTTCCATAAAGCACTTACTTTAAACCAACCTTCTTTACCTTTTTGAGGTTTGTCATTGTGTTCCTCTGGATCATCTCTTGCTGTTGTCAAGGGCCATTCTCTCTGCAGGCTCTGTTTTATTTCTTTCTCACAGAGGTTTGTATTATTCTGTAGGTCGTCTAAATTGTCATGGTAAGGTAGAAGGTGGTCTTTGCCCAACATCACGCTGAGCTTGGTGTAGGCATGGACATGATACTCAGTCTCCAGTTAGTCTTTCCTGCATTCTGGCACAACGATTGCTGTTTCTTCTGGTTTATCTTTATACTGCTGTTTGTCACGCTTGTATTCCAGGTTTTTGCATGTCCTTTGCATTGCATAAATAAATGTCTATTTTTGCAGTGGATTTGCAGTTAAGTCTTTGTTGTCCTTTTCCTTTACATGTGATGCATTTCAGGACCTGTCCCTAAGACAAGGGAGCAACTAGCTTATGTGGTGTCAAAACTGTGTCTTAATTCAGTGTGAGCCTGTTATTCTTTTGACCATAATTACTGTGTATGCAGTAGGATCTGTTAAGCATGTGTGCCTGACAGCAATAACATTTCAGGCTCTGGGTTTCTCCTGATGACTACATCTGTGGTGGTGGTGGGTGGTGTTGTTGTTGTTGTTTTGTTGTTTTTTTTTTTTTTTTTTTTTTTGCTAATGCAAAATATGTTNCTCCTCAGGTTAACTTTTCCCTGCCATCACCATCACTGGGTAAAAAAATTTGGCCATGTTGCTTGTTATTTTTCTTTCTTGTCTTATGGAGACCAGACTACATAGTTGGTTACCTAACCTATGAACTTCTGGGAACATCCTACTAGCTTACTATGAGTCAGGTTTTGTTGGGGCTCTTTTGTTTTCTTTGCCTACCCTTTGAGGATAATATGTGATGTTAATATGTATCAGTTCTTTGATTTCCCTCTCAAACATGTTTTACTATATCTTCATCGGGCAATTTGGTGGCCTCCTGCATATTAACAGGATCTCTGTCCTTTGCCCACAGTGCACTCAACAAAATCTGATTCACAAAGGTGCATGACTGGTTCCAAACTTTCAGTCCTTTCTTCCATGAATCATTTTCATAGGTGTTCTTACAAACAAGTAGCCAGTTCATGATAGGTGATACACTATTCCTTTCATTTTTATTTGCCCCCAAATAGGCAATATTAATCTGGCCTTATTTCAGATGGATGTAGCAAGGCTTTCTTCATATTGGTGTAAATTTGGTCTTCTAAAAATATATTGGAATAAGTATCTAGAACCTTCATGTGAACTCTTTCAAACTCTTCAGTAATTCTTTATTGATATCAATATTCAACCCTTTTTATTTTTTTTAAACTCACTTTATATTACTTTTTCTCCTCCCAGATGAGTAGCCTTTCTACGTCTTGTCAGGGAGATGTATCTACACCTTTGTCTTTGATAAGGACAATGCAGTCTAGCATGAGTCTGTTAATTGCCAATTTTATTTGTAGGCTTACTAGATATCAGAATCTCTCTAGCAGTTCTAGGATCTGATACTCTCTTTTCTGTTGTGGATTAGCAAATTACTCAATTCTGTGGCACAGGTTCAACTAAGAGCATAAAGGGATATTAAGCTTTCGATACTGGAATCACCTCTCTGAAGTAAACAACATCAGGGATACGCCGGCACTGTTTCTGTTCAAACCACTGTATTCAAAGAAGCGTGCTGTAGAAGTAAGGTGTACTCATCCGGTGGGTGCATAACTGACTGTGTTGGAGATACGGACGGAAATCTGTTATGTCAGCTCCCATCAAAAGCTGCTGTCATGACAGTCTGTACAGCTCTGACGATGATAATAATTGTGCAAATTGCATGACCAGCTCAGATTACTTTGCAAGAGTTTCATAGGATCACAAACTAATGTAGGTTTGAAGGGACCTTTGGAGATCATCTAGTCCAACGCCCTTCTCAAAGTAGATTCAATAAAGTTGTTTAGAGGCCTTGTCTGGCTGCGTTTTGAGTGTTTTCATGGTTGATGAATTCCACAACATATGTGAGCATCCTGCTCCAGTGTTTGACTACCCTCACTGTGAATTTTTTTCCTAATGTCTAGTCTGAATTTTCCTATGTTGCAACATGTTCGCTGTCTCATCATGTTGCTATGCACCTCAAAGAAGAGTCTGTCTTTTCTATACCCTCCCTTTAGATAGTTTAACATAATCCACTGATTTTTTTTTTTGTTTGTTTGTTTGTTTTTGTTCTTTTTTTCAAGTGAAACAAAGGACTCCTCCATGTTTCACTTTAATGGGAGGGCTAGAATGATAACTAATTGGGAAAGGGCAGTAACTGCTACTGAAGCAGTTAAAGTAGTCTGCAAAGATGCAACTTTGAGGCAAAAAAACCCCAAACCCTTAGATTTCAGGTCAGTGAAGGAAATTTAAGCCCAGAATGCAGTCTAAGAATGAGTGTGGACACTTACGCAGCAGTGCACAGTCATGTTTCTATATCTCTAATTAGTCCCTCAATGCATATAGTAAAGGAACAACTTGTCTTCTGGCAGTGGGGTAGGCGATGTTTGCTTTCTAGTTACATGCGCCCTAGCTACAGTTTCTGTGATAGGAGTAGTAGCAGGATAAATGTTTTCTATATCATTCGTTACTTACATATTTGCATATGGGGAGGTGGTGTGAAATCTTAAATCTGAGATGTTCCATCTCCAGTGGGAAATGCTGACACAGGATTTCGATCATGTATAAAATTAAAAAAATAATTCATAGAATCATTTGGTTGGAAAAGACCTTTAAG